>OLMO02000325.1:2762186-2791687 GCA_900291935.2 Cassiopea xamachana
AGAGAAAGAGAGAGACAAAGAGAGACAGAGAGAGAGACTGGGAGCATCTTACACAATCAAAGAGACAGCTGTTGCTCAAGCAAAACGAGAAGGGACTACCTATGTTTGAGACTTCAAATTTTGATATCCCAAACAGTAAAACCCATAGCTAGGACTATTCTAATGTGCAGTCCCACACACAATGTACAGTTATGAAACAAATTTTGCAGTTCCAATGAAAAAACTGTTCAGCTAAAAAGTTACTATGCAACGTTCAAAGTATAAAAGAAAGTGGGCATCAGCAAAAATAGTACACTCAGGTATCTAATGATAGGAGAAACACAACTGAAAATGTCAATATGAGAGATAGCAGAAATTATCTAACCTCTGTCATCAAAAGCAGGCAATTTAATCCCATCTGTAATAAGGATTTAATTCTTCAACGCAACATCACTGGATTTTATGTGCAGTTCTAAATTTTTCTCTACAAGAACCCCTGCCGATAATCGAAAATGCATGATAACGACAAAGCAGCGTTGCCGAAAACAAGGGGGAAACAACTGCGTGCAAATAATTGACAAAGATATAAATCAGTAACATGAATTGACAGTATATGCCTTATGGGGGCAGCCATTGGGTCCTTTTCCATAGCCATGCAATCGTCAGGGGGATATTGTACTGCCACTTCATCGAACTGCATACGGTTACTTGACAAGGCTTCTGCAAGGCCATCTAGCACTGGGCTTAATAAAACATTCAGTGGACTCTCTTCTTTTCGTAAAAGTTTAGGTTGGGCCCTTCATCCTTAGAGATGATGTAGCTCTCAATTTTCTTTAACAACACAAACAACTAACGAAATGAGGTTTCTGCAAAAGGCAATAACAGTCAGGCAGCAAATTCAACCTTGAATGCCCAAGAGCACATTTCGGATGGTACAGCTTAACATACCCATCTTACCCAAATTTTCAAGATTCACAACGCCCATCTTCCCCATTCAATTTCATACAGAATTTTCTACATTCGCAAACCCTCATTGATTCACAACTGCCTTCGTATATTGGCAACTTCCTCCCTACATTCGCAGCTTCCTCCATACATTGGCAACTTCTTCCTTACATTCGCAACTTCCCTTATTGCATAATCACAATACGCAAACTCAAAAATAGGGAAAAATATTGCATATTGGTAGAATTTCATAAATGATTAAAAAAATGTAACTGCAAAACTCAGGGGTTGTTTACCAATTATTTCGTTCAAATGTCCGATTTTGAATGCGACTCCATTGTGTTTAAAATTCGAAAAATTAGTGGGAAGACGGGAAGCAATCAGTTTTGCATCCCAAATTTGAAAGCCAAAGACAGTAGAGATTGGCCTTAAATTGGTATCAGATTGATTATTTACAATCCAAGTCAATCTAACTCATGATAAAAAAGTCAAAAAATCTCAAAATCTGACATTTTGAACTGAGAAGCTTGCGCATGCCTGGATCCGCCAATCCTCTCATTGCGAATGTCTGGATCCACCTACTTTATCGTCACATATAACTTTCAAAGAATGCAGATTTACAAGGGCAAATTAAACTAGTGAATCTGCAGCTAAACACTATCTAAAATTGACAGAGTTGAAAGGACAATATTTTTTCAAAGGCTAATGTAATAAAATATGGGACAAAAATTACCACTCAATTTACTGAAAATGCTATATTTGGGGCTAGTTGAACCCCATTTCAGATAATTTTGCTCAGTTTGGGGCTCATGTAGGGCCACTAACCGCAAAACTCTAGATAAATAGTAAAATAGATCCATCCGACTTAATTAAAAATAGTGCTTATGACGTGTCTGTTGGGCCCCTGCTAAGACAACTACAATTGCCTACTATTTCAGATATGATCAAACAGGAATCTGCAGGCATGGTGTATAAGGCATTAAATGCAGAGGCACCTGAATACCTTGCAGAACAGTTTGCTAGAGTCTCTGATATACCAAGTAGGACCTCCAATATCAAAATCTAGGAATGGCCAAAACTGTTTTGCTTACAGAGGATCATCTATCTGGAACTCTCTACCTAGTGAAACAAAACCTTCTGGGACTTATGACCCATTGGTCATTCCAGAGTAAATTAAAAGCCATGCTTGCGGAGAACAAAAATGCTTACTTTTTTGTTTGACTATTAAGTTCTATACATTACGTTATTGCGTAAAATTTCAATTAACTATGTATATCCATATAAATATATATATACATACATATATATATATATACATATATATATATATATATATATATATATATATATATATATATATATATATATATATATATATATATATATATATATATATATATATATATATATATATATATATATATATGTATCTTTTATGTATCATTGTAGCTAGTTTCTAACATGGCCCGCTGCAAAACAGACTTTAGATCTGAGGGGCCACCATGTCTAAATATTTCAAAATGAAATGAAATGAAATATGAATCAGGGGAAATGAGCCTGTTTTAAGTGGGCTATCTGGATAACCTGAAAGTCTTCAAATAATCCAAGTAACATTACTTCTTTAGGAAATAAGCTTTTCATATTACATACCGCTAAATAAATTTGGGCTGCCTTGATCTACCAAATAACCAATATATGTAAGTAGGGCAGATGAAGTATTATTAACAGAAGATAACAGGAAGTGGTGGGAAAATTGATGCTAGTGCTATTTAAAACCAACCGTTTTATCCCCAAAAATGACCCCAATTGTGGGCTGGATACCAGAATTCTCATCTTCCTTTGATAACTGCAATGCAAGTTTATGCATGACAATTCCCAACAAGGACATAAACCTCTGAAATTGAAGAGAGCTATGAATGGTAGTCTGGACACTCTCATTTGTAGCAATAAAATCTATTTGAGATGTAATGAATTTCCCTCTTCCATGATCCTCTGCTACCACAACTGGTATTTTATCAACAGAAGTCTTGCAGATAACTTCAGAAAATTGACCTGAAATGATTTAGAAAGTCAATAGAAAGAGAAAATTGGAGCACCTTCAACTTACAATAAATTTTCTAAACTAATGTAACCTGCTGCCAATCTAATGGCTAATTGTAACTCCATTCTACCATGTGTAGGACTGCATCAAACCAAATGTACTGCACCAAACCAAAGAGAACTGCATGCTTAATAATGCTATACAAGCGTCAGTTACCTAGATTTCAGGCAAAATATAGTTGTCTGGAAACCAAGTTAGCCTTTGACAATTATCTAGTTAATAATAGACAATACTAAGCAAAATATTGAAACCAATATGTGGGGTTTATTCTCATCAGTCTTCAGTACCTTTGGTAATCAATAGAATTTGATTGGAAATATCCTATATTCAAGCTATTTGCATAACTGAGAAAAATCAGCAGTGCAAAGTGGGATCAATTAGCTGGGTCGGGGGAAGTAGGAGAGTAACTAAAGATGACCAAAAACTTTCTCAACATGAAAAACTAGATATCCTGGTGATCCTGGGAAGAGAACATTAAAATATTACATGAGGAATATTGGCTGTACCAAAAGCCTAAAAAAAGGAGGCTAATCGTGTCACCAATTACAACTTTACACGTCCAGAATGCGTTTCCCTATTGAAAGGGTGGGACCGTAAATTTTGGTATCACTTTGATCACCATTTTCAATATGGATAAACGATGTTTGCTAAATTTTTTTCTTAATGTGGGAGTAATTAAAGTAGCTTGCAGGTTGCATACACTAACAGGCAGACTTTAGCTTGAATTAAGCCAATATACTTCAATGAAGTAGCAAATTTCGATTGACGCCTTTTGTGAAATCATCGAATGAAGCATTTCGCTTAATATTGCTCTTGAGAATCAATAGTAGGAGAGCCCTCAAAAACAAATTTATTAAAACTTATCCACCCACTTCCATTTATTAGCACCCCCCTAATAAATGAACGTTGTTGAATGTCTAACTCCCCCAATTATTTTACATCCCACCAAACGAAAGATTTCAAAGTCCTAAAAACTATAACTAAATGAAGCCATTTGGATTTATGAACGCAAATTGTTGTGTACCTAAACATCATTGAGAAGTTAACGGATAAAGGGGAGGATACAGAGGGTTGCAAATTTTGCGGAAGATCTTCTGATCACAGCTTCTTAGTCAGTCTTTCAGTATTCTAGAAAACGCTAGTATGTGACTCCTTGTCAAATTTTCAGCTCTTTTCCCAAGCATCTACAAGGAATCAGTGGCCTTAGTTTTATGTGACCGAGCCTTGTTGTTTTGTATCAGCGCAATGGCTTCCGGGAAAGAAATAGCAACATTGTAGTTGAAAATAACACAGGCAATTTGGTCTGTGAGCGTCATGATATTTAACCATGATTTGGTGGCTGCACTATATATTATTATGCAAATATATTCCTGCCCTTGGCCAATGCCATGGCAAGGCTGGTGCAACCATAAGTCTGTGCGCCCAATGATAAGTATCCAAAGCTACACAAACCTCTGGATAAAAGATTGTATAAAGAAGTTGCGAAGGAGTGAAGTTTCCTCTTATTTGTTACTTCATAGAGTGCAAGTGAACATCAAGAAAAGTCCTGCAAGCACGTAGCACTTACTTCCTTACTTTGATAAAAGTAGTGGAACTTGGGACTTCGAAAAATATTGTTCAGTTACACACTATGACAAATAGGATCGTTTGAATCTGTTACCTACTCCTGTCACCTTTCCTCCATAGTTTGAGTTGGCATCTCTAGGCCGGCCTAAAGTTGAATGGTCGGTTCCTTTGGTTACCAAGGAAGATGGCCTAGTAGACCAATCAATCTTAATAACAATGAAGTGTTTATATTATGTGTTTCTTTATTTACTTTATTGCTATAGATTTGACTCAGCTCAAATTTTGCCTATTTCGCGGCTGTTTGAATCTGAATTAATTACACGTTCAATGCTTTATGCTGAAAGTAAATAGGGAAAACCCCAAAATTATTCTAGTAATTTCTTATCTACTAGGATTAGTCTATGCGTATGCAAGTGCGTGTGCGTGTGTGTATTATAAACTAGAGTTTTAGAATCGATATAAAACAAGTTGACAAACATACCAATCAATGTTGTCGCAAATATATCTCCTAGCGGGCGTGGCTGCTTCATAAGTGGACATAGCCACAAAGTTGATTGTTAATGGAACAAAAGTTGGACAAGTCTGAATTTACTTGACGTTTTGAGCATGGCCTTGTCTTTGTTTTAAAATTGATATGTTTTGCTGTGGACTTTGATTAAGGAACAATTTTTTTCTTTTCTCAAACAGATTGCAGATTTGCCACCGATACAATGTCTTTGTATAGGGAGGTTTGTCATTGCATTTGTTATTAAATTATGTTCATGAAGTCTCAGCACACTACTTTATTTAGCACAGTATCCTGATATTTAGCTAGTTGTGCCAGCTGGCAACACAAATAATGCATACCAGTGAATGAAAAATCACAAGAGCCACTCCTAATTACTCAGAGGGTGTGACATAACCATATATCCTTTTCTAGGGTGCAACTTGCCTTTCCCTAGAAATAGTCTTTATATTGCCAAATCAGTTTTCGTGGCTTGGAATAAGTGGAATAAGCACCTCTCCATAGTACTTGAACGATTTTCTCCCACTGAATTGCATATGAGTGCAAAGCATTATTTCTCTAATCCAATTTTTACAGACCTTCTTGCAACTGAGAAGACATATAACCTCTTGGATATCTTTTTCTCTGCTAAGGGCACCTCTAACGCAACTGCCTTATTGCACAACAAGTCAAGTTCTTATGTTGACTAGGTGAAGCAGAAAGCTTTAAAAATTGACGGAATCACAGATGGCCTTCTTTTTGCCAGTATATGTGGGTTGCAGATAAGACTTTTTATAACAGAACGGGATCTGGTGAACATAATTCGGATATTCTCATAAAGCTCAAAATTCGGATATTGCACTCTGTGATCCCACTGATACAATTTCTGATCCAATTTTTCTCCTTTGGAAAATTCTGTAGGACCAGGGAAGTGTGAATAACATATCAAATCATGCATTGCCACTCTTTTCTAAACTTGAAGTCAGCCTTCAACTTCAATGCAAAAGAAGGCAATGGCAAGAAGAATCCCTTTTCACTTCACCACATCATGGAACCCAGCTCAAGATTAGTTTCTTGTATTGGCAAAGGACACAAACATCTTTGCACAAAAGGTCTGCTTCTACTACTACTGCTGGTCAAAAAGCCAATTCAAGCAGTAATTCGTCATATTCTACATGCCATTCTTCTTCAACAAACCCATATGAAGTTGAAAATTTTTTTGAATGTACTAAGGTCTTACATGGTTTCAAAATTCCGTCATTTTAAGTAATCATTGAAGGCCTCATAATACTTGTTTTTGTTTCCATTTCACAAACATATAGTAAGGTCAGAAACTTTAATCTTCTTGGTTGCAAAGATATTCATGGATTGCATACTAAAAGGCCATGGATAAGGCTTTCTGTACTCCATGCTTGTTTTTTTAAGGAGAGTTTGACTAAGCTATTCAATATTACAGAATCTGGTAAGCTGTTTAAGTAAGCTTCTAGTAATTCGCTCAACATAGCTAGGACGTAAATGATGGCATTAGATATTAGCATCATAATATGCTCTGTTTGTTGTCAAGGCAAATAACTGCGTTACTATAGTTTTGGGATTAATGTTAGCTACAAAAATCGTATAAATACAAGGTACAAATGGTGGTTAGAGTATAATTTGCGGGTAGGTAGACAAGTTCTCCCCTCGGAATCATCAAAATATTATTTCACTGAAAATCATTATGAGCTCCTAGTGTCACAGGGAATTCCTAGGGGCTACAGTCTGGAGCACAATACGCTTGAGGAACTTCCCCACAAAGATGCTTGGAGACCATCTCGTCATACATGGCCTCTGTACCTCCCCTGATAGTCCTAAAAGGTAGAGATGACTCAGTTGCATCATCCTCAAAGCATGATTCCCCATCTGGAGACCTGCCTAGCTTGCCTTTGTATGATTACGACATATGACTATAAAATTTTTATTACAGCTGCCCTTCCGTCTGCTCTTCCAATTTTTTGGCACCAAACTCAATTTTCATGTCTAGCATGCATCATCTGTAGTGTCCTTCTCCTTCCTATAGAGCTCAAATAGCTTTGAGAGCTAAACAAATTGTCTACTTCAGTCCTATTTTCTGCTTCAGTACCCTTTTCTCTTCTCTACCGCCACTTAAAATCACTTTTGATTGTTAAGCTATCACATGTCACCTGTACTTCAAAAAATTAACTTCCAGGAGATTTCCAGGAGTGTTTACATTTTCCAGGAGTATTTTCCAGGAGGCACATTGCATTCCAGGAGTGTCAATTTGGAATTTGGAAAAAAAGTTTCACTACTAATTCTCCTATCTCTGTTGGAGAGAGGAGGAAGTCAAATTGCTGTTCATTGTCTCAAATGCACATTCATGTGGAAGTTGACGCTGGAAGCACAAGTCAATTAGTGTTGGTTATGCAAATATCAAGAGTGACAGATTCCACTCCACAAAACAATCTCAAAAGACGTGCCTTCTCACTTCAAGTGATAGGATGCCCTCTGTAACCATTGCAGCATAGTTGTTTTATCCAACTTGAACATCCTATGGTGCATTTCAACAGATACTCAAATTGCATATCAAAAGTCAGGACAAATACAGTAAATCTGTCAGACTTATTCTTCAAGAACATTAAAAAATATTTGCTAAATTGTTGCTAGTTACTAGACATTGTGAATTATTCATAGATAGAATGATACAACCCAATTACTGCCAACCCATGTTGTGTTATTGAAGTCATACTTTCCATTCCATTATGTATAAACCACTCAGGGATTTTAGGAGCCAGAGGCGTTAATGAACATTTCATGCCTTCACCAGATACTCAAATTGAACATTTCATGCTTACTTTTACTAAACATTTTAACAAGTTATTACATTCTGGAAAATTTCCTGAGGAATGGTCTGTAGGTATAATTGCAATTCTTTTTAAGGGGGGTGATGAAGCAGACCTGAATAATTACAGGTGTATCACATTGTTAAGCATTTTTGGAAAAAAATTTTCTTGGGTGTTTTACTTGAAAGATTGAATGACGTGGTTTACCAGGTTGAAATTCTTGAACAAGAACAAAATGGGTTTTAGAAAAGGATATTAAAGATCTGATCATAGTGTCACTCTTCGAGCTATAATTGAGAATTATTTCGGAAGCAGTAAAGGCCCTCTGTACGTATGTTTTGTATATTTTAAGAAAGCCTTTGATTCAGTTGACTATAAGCTGCTGCTAGAGCAGTCTGTAATATACGGAGTAATGGGCAACTTGTCAAAAGTGATGTCGTCACTTTATGAGCAAGTTAAATCTTGTGTGAGGGGTAACAATAGTTCGACAGATGTTTTCCCTTGTAATAGAGAAGTACGGCAAGGGTGCCTTCTTAGTCCAGTCCTCCTTGCATTATATTTAAAAGATTTGAATCGCTACATTAAGGTATCTCCTCAGGGAGTATTGGTGGATGATATACCTGTTCACTCACTTCTATATGCCGACAACCGTGTTTAAATAGCAAAGGATAGAGAAGACCTTCAGTCACAATTGGATGACTTAGATAGGTTCTCACGTTCACTTAAAATGGAGATGAATATGGACAAATCTAAAGTCATGTTGATTCAAAAGCAGAAATCTCATGCTAAAGCTATAAAAAAACCCTTGGATGATAGTGGATAAAGAAGTTAAGGTATGTGCCTCTTTAGGTGTAACGATAAAATCGAATGGGTCCTTTTCAATACACATCAATACAATAAGAGAGAAAGCCCATAAAGCTTATTTTTCCATTATTTCTAAAAGCAGACAGTGGGGTGGCTACGTCTTTGTCTTTATTTATCTGACCATTAGGTTGCTCCTATTCTACATTATGCATCAAAGATATGGGGTTTTGAAGAATGGTCTAAATTAGAAATACTTCACCTTAAAGCCTGTAACTATGCTTTGGGTGTTCGATCAAGTACAACTACAGACGCCGTAATGCAGAACAAGGGAGGGCAAGTCATCAATGCCAAAGACATGTAAATATTCCAAATTTTTTCCCACGGTTATCATCTTTAGATCCACAACGTCATGCTAGGAAAGCTGTCTCTATGCTCACAACTGGTGCTGATAATGGCCATTATAACTGGGTGTTTCATGCCCGTGATCTTCGGGTATGCTATGAAGTACAAAAATCGGATGCGCGTTCAGTCATTAAAACTAAGGTCAATAAGTACTGTGAGTCTGAAGTTCTCCGTAGATTGAGTAAACACATAACTGACAACAGAAAAGTATATCTATACGCCTCATTTAAAACAATTTTCAAATTTGAATCCTACCTTGACTACATAGAAGAATTTACTGCTGGGTGCACATTAGCAAAACTTCGGGTCAGTGCTCATAACCTCCAAATTGAAACAGGACGATTTAGTAAAACAAAACTCCTACAGATTATGTGTTTTTTCCCATACCGCAAAACTCCGAATACCCTTGCAGTTGAAGATGAAATCCACTTTCTCTTAGCTTGCTCACTTTTTAACGAGGAACGTCAAAAGTTTTTTAGATGACATACATAGAACTTTCCCATCTACTTCTTCATTGAATGACTTCAATATGTACATATGGCTAATGAACCAAGACGATTACAATACAACCAAACGCTTGGCGACTTTCTGTAAAAAATCCTTAACAGAAAGATCCAAGTTTTTAATTGACCCAAACAGCATTTACTGAACTTTTGTCTTTTTTTTCTTTTATAGCTTTCGCTGAATGCTTAGACTTAATTCTATTGTAGTAATCGTTTTGTTAATGCCACGTAGTTTAAATAGTATTTTCTACATGTTGAGACCTAATCAACATTTAATAAACTTGTAGTATTAATAACTTTCACTTGATATTTAGTTCTATTTCTATTGAAATAATCGTTCTACTACTATTGCGTAGTTGTTAAATAGTATTTTGTAATTTGCGTTAGAGATGTATACAGTTAAGTGAAATCTCGGCCTATACACTTGAATTACAAAAAAAAATAGGGAGGTTAAATATTTAAATATTATAAGAAGTATGCCACACCAGTTATAACATGTTCTCCGTGCATTGTCTCATTCGATTTTGGGCCGATGTCCAGTTTTTCTTGTTACCACAACATATTGCACGTATCCAATGGCCTCTTCATTGCTTTTTAAAGGTGGTTTTCCCTAATTAACTAATGCACCATTTCTATAGAAAATCATATTCCTAGCTATGTTGAACGATTGAAATCCCCTTCCCCCTAAAATAATTTCGAATTAAGTCTTCATTTGTCAGAGAGGTGTCTGCAAGCATGGCAACTTTTTCTGTACCTGTCAAAACTGTCTGTAACAAAAGTGTTTCGAAGGGGAGAGGGGGATGCTACTAAATGAGCAACAGAAATAGTGCAAGAGTTCCATGATTTTGGCAGAGATTGTTAGTCTGTATGTCTCTCTCACACGAAATCCCTAACAAATTGAATACTTTCTCAACACTCCAAATCGACATCTGACAACTGCTGTTGCTGCTCACTCTTGTACTTTGGAAAGGACGTCTGAAAAAGTTATATCTCTCCATATCAACACCACTGCCCATGCACTAACCCTGGTTAGCCCCACTTTACGTCTACGCTACAAGTAGAAAAAAGTAACACGGGCTCGACCCATGTCGAACCGAACCCACCTAACAGAGGTGGGTTAAACTAACCCAGGTCGAACCCGCATTATTTGCTTTCACACTACTAAAATTTAACCTGGGCTAAATTAATCCGGGTCGAACTCAGTTACATGTTATAGTGTAAATGGGGCTTAAGAGCCAACAACATAGGTACCGGCTTAGTGTGAAGTTTGAATACTGAATGGAAATTTAGCTGCCCCCCCCCAAATCATAATACTTCTCTCTCACAAAACACTTTTCAGCAAAATCCAATGAAAAACAGTACGTATTCTCAGTTCATGTAAGAGCGATTAAAAGAGTTGCCACTGGTACTCTACTCAATATGGTACGAAAGTTTATTAAAAGGGCATAATTAAAGGTATTCGCTAAAATACAGTAGAAGAATATTGTTCTTTTTTAATCAGGAAGCCCCATTAAAAAATGAACTTCGCCCTTTGTGCTCAGTTCTTTTGCATCTAGTAGAAAGAGACAATGAGGATGCAACTTTACTAACACAAAACATAACCACTAAACCTAATTACAAACAAGACGTGATAATGTAAAATAATTTGTCTGGATCCAGGTGGGACTTTTAATGTGGGTACAGTTTAAAATTTGTAATTAGAAACGCAAATACCTTGAGCTGATGAGAGAGATCGTGCAAATTAACTACATAAAAGTAGATATAGAATTTTTGAAATTGGGAGCAGAAGGCAATAAGAGCTACGCTTATAATACGATGATAATAAAAGCAGTTCAAGAGCAGACCAAAATGATGATTATTATAATCATTACTAATTCCGTAATACCAAGCAAGTTTTAAATGCCATCCACAATGATAATGAAGATCGTATTCGTCATGACCTAAAGTCACAAGGCTTCATCCTTACTTCTATCCTTCTTCATGCTAGCAGCAAAACTCGTGGTCTTTGGTCCAAGGTACAGAAGAATATGCCTAGAAACATTTTCAACTTCACCATCAAGTACCTAAACAACACTCTCGCTACTAGAAAGAACCTTTGCAAATGGTCTCTGTCTTCGACATCAGCTTGCTCCTTTTGCTTCCAGTCGGAAACCCTTCAACACATTGTATCAAGTTGCAAGTCTTACCTCGACAATGGTAGATATACCTGGCGTCATAACTCTGTACTTTTACATCTGGCCAATTCACTATCCTCACTTAAGAATACCTCATTATTTGCTGATCTCCCTACTTTCCCATCTCCTTCTTTGGTTACTGGGGATTCTCTCAGGCCTGATCTTGTCCTTATACTCAATAAAACTTCTGTTTATATGCTGGAACTGACGGTTGGTTTTGAATCCAACATTACAATCAATAGTGACCGCAAATTAGCAAAATGTCGTCCTCTTTTCAATAGCCTTAGAACAAACTACACCAGCATTAAGTTTGTTAACCTTTCAATGAGTGCTCTTGGCATCTTTGGTGCATCTTCTGACTCCCTTTTACAAATGCTTCAAGATCTGCATTTTGTCGCCATCAGATGTTCTTACTGCATTTATTGCAGGCGCAATAAGCAATGGACATGTCCAAACTTATTAAACTTTTAATGATTTCATATTTACATCATAATCTTTATTCTTCTTTTGTATTTTTCCCTATAGTTGTTACCATATTTAGTTTTAAATGTTATTAGCAGGCTAGCCAATTGTGCACTACCTAGTATCAGTGAGGTGTATAATTGTATTAGTAGTGTTGATTGAATTATATGAAGTTTGAAAAAAAATGCTGAAGACGAGGCTGAATATACGGACAACACATAGAAGTGTAACATTGTAATTTGCATCAAATAGATTACAAGGATGCAATAATTTGATCTCCGACCTCATGTTAATATTTTTCTATACGAATTCTCTAAATTCTTAAAAGCAAAAACTTTATTCGTGACAAAATCTCGTCTGATGTGAAATTTCCTCGAAGAAATTTTCGTCAAAATACTTGTCGGTAATTTTGTCACAACGAAATTTTTTGTAGTTAATGTATTATGGCCTAAACAAATTGAGATTCTAACTGTCACATAGGTATCATCTTTTTGGAGCAGAATTCGGTGCTTCTTTTATGGTTATCTTTCAATATGATTCTGTGTGAAGTTTGAAACTGCCAGGCCACTTCCAGGTTCGTAGTGGTGACTTCAAGCTAAATATTATCTACTTTAATGACAAAACTTTGAACATTTATAATAAATCATGTTCAAATAATAACACTATGTTCTCAATAATTATAGACATAAATGAACAAATAACAAACAAATAGCAAATAATAAAATATTATGTTTCTTAAGAAAGAACTCTGTCAACGAGTGCAGTTATCCAAAAGATGGATCCCCTAGTTGGTCATTTTAGGTTGGAGAACTTTTCAAGAATAATACCAAAATTGAAATGAAAAGAGCTCAGTTAAAGAAGAGTCTTGAAAGTTCTTAGTAAATATGATAAAAATGTAGCACCATGGTCCATATCTTCTCAAAGTATGAAGTGCTTGAAGCAACATATTTAAGAGGATGACTCTCCTTTGGTGCCTCCATTTCATAACCATCTAGGGCATCTGCATTATCATTAAGTTTAAGACAATTTGGACCTCAAATGCCTGGATGGAAAGTGTAGAGGTGAGCATAAGTGATTTCCAAGTTTTGTCATTAAAACAAATCTGGATAATATCTACTTTGAGCATACCAGCACCAATCTGCAGTTTTAAACTTCACACAGAATCGTAATGAAAGATAATTATAAAAATAAGCACCGAATTCTATTCCAAAGAGAAGAAGATACTTATGTGACAGCTAGACCTTGCTAGTTGGATAGATTGTCAATTTGTTTAAGTCGTAATATACATAAATCAGTATGTACGTAAACTACACCGATATTGATTTGTTAATTCTACACACAATTTGCTTTCAAAAGAGGCCCAAAATTAATATGTTTGGGCTTCAATAACAGTTACTGATTTTACGAAAATGGATTCAAGTTATGTAAACTATGAATGCGATCTGCTACCCTTAAATCTTATTTGATCTCCTTAAAATTTTCCACAGATAAGGGCTGAATTGGAGAAAGTTTTAAATTTTATGGGGCGCCTGCAACACCCTACCACATATTATAGTAATGACACAATAACAGGATGGACATTAGAATATCAGGAAAAAAATCCATGATTTTCTCTGATATTTTCAGTGAAATCCTACACATTTTTCCTGATATGTCCTGATATCCTTCGAACTCTTAATTAGTATATTATCAATTCTTTGGACTAATATGGCATTTGGGGGAGCTCTGAACCTATTTTCGGCTATTCAAACTGTCAGTTTCATAAAACATAGAGCTGTGCTTCGTAAATACTTTACAGAACAGAATGATATACAAAACTGTTAAATTTGGCAATTGTCACGCTACACTTGGTGTATGACTGAGTATAAAGAAAGTCCTTACTTGAACTAAAACAATACAAAACTTAAATTTCCTTGATTTTCCCAAATCTTCTGAAAGCTGTTTCTTTCTTCCGTGATTTTTCCTAACTGTTTATACAGTAGCCAGACTTCTCGACTTTCCCCCTTTACCTGATTTGGTGGCAACCCAAAATAAAGTTCATAGACCAACGAGTGTGGCTAAAATTACCAACAGAAATTAGAACTTCCAGCTCTATGACAGTGTTTTAAAAAAACGTCTGAAGACAAAGAAATGAGAGCATTCCATCTGCAGGTTCTGCAAGACTTATATTTATGGAACAAGGTAAGTACATTTTTCATATATTTCTTCTTTTATCTTCTAAATCTTGTGAGTAGTTGGCATCAATTAGCTTTATTGAAATTAATATAAAAAAATAATGACAATAATAATAATAAAACAACATTTATACAGGTTAGCTAGTTCAAAAGTGTGCATTTGCTGCTATCAATCAAGGGCCTGTTTACCTAAAAGAACTAACATCAACTTATGTACAAATTAACAAATTGAAAAAGCATAAAGCTCAAAGGAAAAGTATTATAATATTTTATATGACATCAAACTATTATTATGTATTATATGACTTCAATGGTGAATGACATTGTATCTAAAGAGAGTTCTAAGAAGCTGTTGGTTACCCTTACCAGAAATAGGCAGGTCGCTGATGACGTTTCCACTGACATTCGTGTTGTTGCAAATTTCGCAAATATACAAATTATAGCGTAGTGTCACTGCCAAGCTTTATTTGTCATTTATATTGCTATCTTTTTGTTTGCTTTGAGCAAGGTGGGAGACTGGAGTATGGACTTAATTTGCTGCTTTTATTGGCTCTAATTTGTTCATCATGTTGATTTGGAGTCAATCAGTGGATGAGAAACAAGAATAATACAAGAATTATGCATTAAATTAGTCAAGACGAAGAACGAAGAGATCAAGAGAATTGTACATTGAAAAATTTATAGTAATTTAAGAGCAGTAGTCGTCGATATTTGAGGTGATCTAGCTCATTTATTTTACATATTATTTGAAGTAAAGAGGTTTTTGAATTATATAACAGTACATACGGTCCTGCTAGATATTTAACATCCACGAATTCTTAGAGTAAATTTCAAAAGATGATGTTCTCCAAAAAGTAGCCTCAAAGGATCCTCTCCACATACCGTTGGGCTTCAGATACAAACTTGTTTCCATTCCACAACTACAGGTTCATGAATCACAGCCCATTTGAATATGGACTGGAAGTGGTGAGATTCCACTTGAATTCCGAACTTTGATGGAGATAGGCCTTGGGATAACAGACTGGGTATCTTCAATGGATGTAGCTGTATGAGTAGAATAACCCAACTAAGTTACACTACCTAGTGATTGGCTCAGCTACTCGATATCAGTCAAGATGCCTTGCAAAGAAATTGTGCTAACAGTTGCTTAAGCAACATCATTTTATCAATAGACTAGGGGTGTACTACGCCATATCCCCCATACTTTTCTTGCTTTAGTGGTTGATACAAAACTTTTGCCAAAATGCAATTTTATTTGTTAATCTCATGCATATTGAGCTCTTATACACAACAAATGTCGCTTGGAAAGCCATCAAGTAAGCAAACCCTCCACAAAAAACCCGTTTCTGAAAGTGCAAATGATTACGCCACTTCAACAAACAAATACTAGTCTAATCTTGCAA
The DNA here is from genome assembly GCA_900291935.2 of Cassiopea xamachana. Taxonomy (NCBI): domain Eukaryota; kingdom Metazoa; phylum Cnidaria; class Scyphozoa; order Rhizostomeae; family Cassiopeidae; genus Cassiopea; species Cassiopea xamachana. Next base: position 2,778,021 of record OLMO02000325.1, read on the forward strand.
CACACCAAAATAAGTGTGACTTTATCGTTCCCAAATATCATACAGATTTCACAACACGATAGTCTTGAAAATCAGAATATCGGACTACATACCGTGGAATAGGCCATGTCAGGTCAACAGCAGATATAAAAGGGTAATGGTATACAAAAACCAAAGTAAGTGCATTACATGGGCAGGGGTGATTACTAGAGGGGCTCAGAGGGGCGGAGCCCCCCTTGTTAAAATTTCTGCTCATGTTGGGGGGGGCTCAGCCCCCCTAAAACTCTTGCATTGGCTTGGCTTTTCAGAGTTTATTGGCCATGCTTCCAAAGTGCTATGATCAACTGTGCACTGCTATATGGTTATCAGGCATTTCTTATTGTTAACTATACTATATCAGTGTTAAACTAAATTATCATGTTTCTATCTTTGGAAATATGGGCGTGGTTGCAGCTGGGCCACACCCAAACTATGGGCGTGGTTATGCGCAGAGCCCCCCTTATTAAAATTTTTAGACATCCCCACTGTACATGGGTCTCACAAAATCACTGGCTAAAATAGTACCGCACACGTTGAAAGCAAAGCTTTCTTTTTTTCTCAAGAATGGATTTTGGACTGCATGGGTAGCTCAGAGATATTTGGAGCCAATACTCATGCAAAGTTCAGTACGCGTGAATTGATGCTTTGCACCTACTGATGCATTGGCATCTCCTGACAATTGGAGGACAATGGAAGGCCCCTCAGAAGGGTATCATTTCTAATTGGCTGAATTAATTGGTATTAAATTCAAAATCAAACTCACTCTGCAACTCATCTTCAAGTGTTTTCAACAGGGCATTTAAATGCACACTTCCTTCAATTGTGCAAAAACAACAGGATACTGGTACACTTTCTCCCAAGGGACCGCAACTGTATAAAAACCTGCTTCCTTCTCTTTTTGGACATATACTGTAGTGAAACCAAGCTCTACCCCCTTCAAACACATAATTCTCAACTGATGCTGCTTGAGAATGATCAAGCTCCTCAATGTGGTCTAATATGAGTAATGATGTATAGGGCTTCCATAGTTCTTTCCCAAGATCTTGCTTCTTCAACTCATAAATAACATATGAATCTCGCGATAGGATAGTCCATAGCAATTGCTTCCATTGACGAAGAGGCTCACTTCTTCTACTGACAATCAAAATATTCGGTGGCTTTGTAACTCCTGAAAATGAGCAAAACACTACTGATAGCATTATACCAACTACAAAGAGTTTAATCCTGGAAATATATGAAAAGTCTGAAGAAATTCAAGCATACTCTAATATGATGAAGCGCCAATTCACTAAGCATTAAGTCATTTAATCTTTCAGTCAGCCAGTCAGTCAGTCGGTCAGTCAGTCAGTCAGTCAGTTAGTCATTTATTCATTCATTCATTACACTGGCCTTCGTTTAAAAACTATTATTAAAAGGTCAAAGGTTTTTCAACTGATTTTGGCATGTTTTGATGCGCTGAATCCAAATATACTATCCATTTTCTTTGGTCAGGTCAAGTTTATGAGATATGTTTAATATACGTTTTGACCCTTGGATAGTACTCAGTTCATGAAAAAGAGAAATGAAGCTAGCCCAATCTCTGTTTTTTGTAACGAAATTGGAGCAGCCTCAAACTGAAGCTAAATCTGCATCTTTCTTTAATTTTAGGAAATTGAAAATTGTTTTGTTTACACCTAAGTTGTCATTTATTGTTTAGCAGAGCTTGTGGGGAATTGCAAGATGCACATGCGTTGATTTTCTATATTTTTTCAGAAGGTCATTCATTCAGATATTTGGCCTTTTCGGTAAGCTATTTTGAATAAAATGATTCAATGTATATTGCTTTGGTATTCGACCTAAACAAGTACGCCGTAAATATTTATGATTCAAAGGAACTGATGAAGTGGCAGTACTTGAGCGTAGTAGAACCGCAGTGGGTCAGAATTATCGCAAGGCAACTATCAACTTCCTGTTATTCGCATTTACTTATTATTCTTAGATTTTGCTTGCCAAAAGGTGAGGATTAAATGGTCACATAGGTTTGTATTCAAATCAGTTGGTTTGAAGTTGAGATAGAGAAAGGACATAAGACGAATTCTGAGTTCCCAAGTATATTTTAGAATTAGAACAAATTGAGTCTGATTTCGATCGATAACAGAGCTGAACTCCAGTCCATGTGACTTGAATCTCAAGGTACACATTTAGTCCTTTTAGTTAGGATTTTTTATCGAGAGAGAATGGATCGCAAATGTAAGAATCATCCTGACAGGTTCTGCTATATATGTGGTAATGTGATTCTTCCTGGTCGTGTTGCTAAGATAACTGCTTTTATGAAGAAGGCATATCATTGTTACTTTGGAGTGAAGCTTCGAGACCAGGACAAGGCATTTGCACCCCATGTTAGCTGCACAACATGTGTTGAGAACTTGCATGATTGGGAAAATGAAAAAAGGAAAAGCATGCCATTCGCAGTTCCTATGGTGTGGAGAGAGGGTAAAGATCATGTGACAGACTGCTATTTTTGCATGACCAATCTTCAAGGAATCAATCGCAAGAACAAGCATTGTGTTCAGTATCCTGATATTCCGTCTGCCATAAGACCAGTCCCTCATGGTCCTAGCCTACCTGTTCCTAAGCCAGATGTTGCAATCAAATTAGCTCTGAATCAGAATCTGATAACACATATGACAGAACAGAGGGTGTAGAATACTGGTCAGAAGAGAATGACCTGCCAGTACCTCTAACACAAGCAGATCTCAATGACGTGACACAAGACCTAGACATCTCCAAGGAATCGTCGCAGCTTCTCGGTTCCCGTCTTCATGAGAAAAAATTGCTGGCACCTGAAACAACATTTTACTGGTATCGAGAGCGTGAACGAGAATTCAGATAGTTCTTCACAACCCAGAGAGACTTATCGTTGGTTTACTGCAACAACATTGCTGATTTGATGAAATCAATGGGCCATGACTATCTTAATACGAAATGGAGGCTTTTAATTGATTCGTCCAGCAGAAGTCTCAAAGCAGTTCTCCTTCATAATGGAAATAAATACTCTTCTATTCCTATTGGTCATTCTGTGCAAATGAAAGAGACTCATGACAGTATGGATCAGTTACTTTCTGCCCTGAATTACCATGACCATGGTTGGTTGATCTGTGGAGACCTAAAGGTTGTTGGATTAGTTTTAGGACAACAGGGTGGTTATACAAAGTATCCATGCTTTCTGTGTTTGTGGGATAGTCGGGCTGATGACCAACATTATATCAGACAAGAATGGCCGCTAAGACAAGGATTGGAGCCTGATTTGCAACAATGTAAAATCTCCCCCTCTTGTTGAACCAAACAAGATATTACTTCCACCCTTGCACATAAAACTGGGACTTATGAAGAACTTTGTAAAGGCAATGGACAGAAAAGGCAAAGGCTTTACTTTCCTTCAGCAGAAGTTTCCTCGGGTAAGCTTGGAAAAGCTTAAGGCTGGCATTTTTGATGGGCCTCAAATACGGGAACTCATGAAGGACTCAAGTTTCGATGACGCACTGAGTGCAACTGAGCTGTCTACTTGGGGTTCTCTCAAATCAGTTATCACAAACTTTCTTGGGAAGAACCGGTATGAAGAATACGAAAAGGAAGTTGATGAGCTCCTGAAAAACTTTCAAAAATTAGGGGCTCGCATGTCAGTCAAAACACACTTTTTACGCTCACACTTAGAATATTTCCCTCAAAACTGCTGAGACTTAAGTGAGAAACAAGGAGAGCGTTTCCACCAAGATATTCGTGTTATGGAAGAACGCTACCAAGGCCGGTGGGATGTACACTTTCTTGCAGACTACTGTTGGTGTTTGAAACGAGACGTGGTGGCTACTCAGCACAGGAGAAAGTCACTAAAAAGGCCCTTCATCCATTATTAGCTACTGTGTAATGTGTAATCTTTATTTTCTAAGCTTTTTTAGATAAAATTTTTACTTTTTGCGAAGCATTTTATGAAGAATTAAGCATAGTAGAGAGCACTAAAGGGGGCTGCAAACAATTCCATTACAACCCTGTATCTCAAAAACTTGACCTGATTGGAGAAAATGAGTACAATTTTTGGATTTTGCGAAGTAAACTACCATAGAATCAGCTATCGCATACTTGACCTTTAAAACTTCACAGACCAGTGTTATTTTTTATTCATTATACACTAACCCCTAAGACTTTATCTTTTGGAGAGGGCTATATTCAGAACTTATTTCCTAATCTACAACAAAATATAGTTTACTAATGCGCAACAACTACCAAAAACAAAACAATAGAAACTGCAACTACCAAAGTAAAGGAATACGTCAATTTATCTAAGAGTTATTTCATATCAAATCGACAATGTCATGACACTCACCATATCTCAGAATTGGTTTGACTTTTTGCTGGACATACTATACCATAGGAAGTTGAAAATTTGAGAAAAAAATCCCTTATACTTTAGAAACTGTATGCACTTCAATTTTGCAAATTTTCGCTACAAAATAGCATGTCAACCTTTATGGATTTAGGTCATGATTTTGAGGTGATTTACGTATCATGTCAAGTTCACAGCATTTTACCAAATAGCGTTAGAATTTGCGTGTTTTCTAATTCAAAAATTAAGAATCAGAACATAAACTCAGATTTTTCAAATTTATTAAGTGGTTCCCAAAAATTACGTTTTTCTTCAGTGGTTCCAAAGTTTCGAAAATCCGGAAGGACTTTCCTAGACTATTTTTGGCTCTAAGAAATTCCCAAGAGTGGCAAAACACTTTTAGCTCAAAGTTACACCACATATTATACATATAAAGGCGTTTCTAACCAAAATTTCATCAGGGTCTTCTTCCTCATTTAGGTATTTGCACCTAAAGTAAATGAAGATTCTTAACTATAGCTTGCTAGTTAGGACTACCACTGTAGTGCATTTCTGTGTTATACGTTGGAAGATTGGTAAAGGACATGTCTTTAGTCGTAAGTGACACTCAGTTATGAATTTTCAGATGAATATGGCTTATACCCTTCGATCTATTTTACACAGAGCGTCAAATATTGAAATTGCTTTATGGGTAATTCCAGTTGCAATCGAAGCTTTGAATAATCTATGCTTTCTCTCATATAGAGCTGAAAATTGGCATGCTATCTAATATCTTAGTAAGAGGAGACTAGTCTAAAATTTATGGAAAATAGAATAGATGGACAGTCCCTAGCATTTCTGAGGGCCAGCAGGATGGGACATGTCCAGAACGTTGCTTCCATGGGGTAAAATTCTCATCAAACTATTGAATCTTACACTACCAATGTATTCAGGCATGTAAAAATCAGCAGCCATGGCAAAATAACATTAAAATTATCCTTTCTGAAATAGGACCACTTGGATAACTTCAATTTGTTGCTCGGGAACATAGTAGTACTAGATTTTAGCGACCGTTTCTCTTAAGGTCAATTCATACCAAGTCAAATTACACATTTATTTAGGCCCCACTTATACTACGTTGGATTTATCTTGTACCACATTCTTGACCGAATCCGATATCAAAATTTTACTTTGTTCACACTACTCCACTCCGCTTCATTCACGTCACTAAGCCTTTTAATTAGAGGAACTTTTCATGGCAACTGTCACTGCTTGAAAATTGATTGACTGCAGCTCAAATAGAGCTTCCGGAGCGACGATGTATTGGATTTCTGTATTCACACTAGGTCAAAAGTGATATGATATAGAAAGTAATCCGTACATACTACTTTCACAGTGGAGTGATTTCACTCCGCAAAAGCGGTACGGAGCATATCGGATTCATCCGGTGTAGCGTGGATGGAAGGCCTATCTGATATAGAAGGAAGTAATCTGATATGTGATGAATCCAGTATAGTGTGAATGGGGCCTTAATACTCACTTGGAGATGCACATCTTAAGAAAGTTTCAATATGGTCTAATTTTGATTCCTTGAAAAAATGCACATCAAAAGCTCATAAAACTGTTGGTATTAGGCTTAATTTTTTCTTTCAAACTACATTATATATATATCATGTCAAAACCTACAAACACAAATCTCGCTAAATAGGCAATCTGTATTTGGTTGGTTTACAATGGTAGTTATTTAAAAATAAAAGAATAATTTTTTAAAAAATGAATACATATAATGCATTATGATAAAAGAAAAAACACACACTACATGGAGCTCAGTACAGAAGCAATATGTGAGGTCCTCTGCGGAGGCCCCCAACAGATAAATAGTAAGAGGGACAAGAGTCACGAGGCAAAGGAGAAGACAGATAGTGAGAAGGACGTTACTTTACTCTTGCTCAATGAGTTTCTTTTCATGCACTTTAAAACTTTACAAGCAATATTAGAAAAGGCATCATCCTATACTAGATCGTTCCAGATTTTGGAAAAGACAGTTAAGTAGAAATAAGGGACTTACTGCGCAACACTATTTGAGATAAAGTTGAAACAACGAGGATTTATGATACTGAATAGGAGCCGTTAAGTTACATAACTCCATCATTGGTAGAGTGACGTTTGTAACTATTGCTTACGTACAAGAAACATTGTGTTAACATGAATATGAAGTACTATTTGTCTAATGTCAAGGATGAAACTACATTCTGTATTGGGAGTGTGTGAGAACTTCAGTGGAGGCCCACTAAGAGAGAAATAGTAAGAGAGAAAAGGGTAAAGAGGCAGAGGAGAAGACAGAAAGCGTTAGAAGGACGTTAATTGATGGCCTTCTCACTCTTTCAGCACTTATTCGTTCGTTTTGTTTTGACCGTGTGTATAAATATGGGTTTTAACATATTGGATTTGGCTCAAGAGAACATAGGCTAGTTGCTTTGTACTTTTCGTGTTTTCGGATTACTGGACCTTTGCTGCTCATGCATAACAAGTAGCATTATCAACTTGCATGATCAATAACTGAGAAACTCGGTGATGCACCATGGTTTTTTTACCACCAAAAAGAAGGACTTTTTTACAAACCTCTCATTCCGCTTCCTTTCTTTGTTAGTGCTGTTTACACCCAATTTTCATGGGAAAATATCGTACTGCTGTATATATTTTAGTTTTATGCTTTATGACAATCTGTTTCAGTTCTTTCTGTCGTTGTATAATAATTTAAAGCCTTTTCTCAAGTTCCGATCCACTCATTTATTTTGACTCACCCCTATTTACTACATTTCGGAATTTTTTCCGACCCCCTTGTTTATTATGATGCCCATTTATTTGGCACTTGAGAGGATAGAGTCCTATTTCTAATATCAAATTTATATTGCACAAACTAACCCAGGTTTGCCCCGGGTTACGCCTAACCTGGGTTCGCCCAGGTCCAATTTACATTGTGTTTGCTTTGCGTCAATGTAAATTGAAAGTCAGGCAAACCTGGTTTAAGTGAGTGTGACACACACGCAGAGGTAAAAACAATCACAATTTGATGCAAGAGAAATCGTTAAAGTAGGGAATGACAACAGATCAAATTATTGTGAACGCCACTACAGAATAAAGGCGCTTCTCCTAAGAGAGCCGTTCTTTATGCATTATCAGCTTAGGAAGAATGCTTCACAATCAAGAAAAAAGCGCTATGACTCGTTGTATTGTGCAGACCCAGGTTCGCCCTAAGTTCAATGTACATTGCAGATAACCTAGGTTCGCCCCAGGTTGAACCCGCTTTCAAACCATGGCTAGATCTAACCCGGGACGAACCTGGGTTAGGTCAGTTTACATTGGCAAACTTGGGGCGAACCCAGTGTGAACCTGGGTTAGTTTGTGCAGTGTAAATTGGCTATAAGGTTTACTTATAGATGAAGTGCAGCAGCCTTTGAGAAGTTACAATGCGAACATTTTTCATGGATGAAAAAAGAGAATTCTAGCCTACAGAACAGTTTCGAGATGATACTCTCTAGAATTTCAGAAAATCCCTTTTGCCAAATAAGGTGGAAATTATTATATCAATTAACTCTATGCTGAGAAGGAAAAATTACTCCCAACATGTCTTCATCAAAGTTTGAAGACATCAATCCATAATGAGTTAGTCTTTTGAAAGGATAGAGATGAAAAACTTCTGAGCATTCATGAATCCAACATACAAAGGCGATGGTCAGTACTGACCCGCGGTTGGATGTTTTGGTGGGTAATGGAAAGGAGTTTTGTAGACTGTCCTTTTTAGGCACGAACTTACGTATCACTGCTGAAAAAGGCCCACGGTTGTTAGCACTATTTGTACTGCAACTGTGTGCTTCTTTCTGATCTGCCGTATCTATCATTATTATCCAAAGACGCTTAAACAGCAGCGGGAACCGTGAGTCAACAGGAGCACAAGCGTTGCCACTACGTTTGTCCAAAGCAAGCTATTGAAGTCATTATTTACAGTTGGTTTATTTCTAGTCTTCTTATAAAAATTAAGTTCAACATGGATATCTACACAAAACTTTATTACAACAATAAAATGCAATAGACAAGAACAAAGCATAACTAGTACCATGCATCTAATGCTAAATAACTGGCACGCATGTTTTTTATAAGAAAACTGTCATTTTACCTGAGTCTCAATTTTACTAACTTTTTCTGAAAATAAGCCCGAGATTTTCTTAAATTTTTCTTAACTTTTACTGAAATAAACAGGCTCAAATGGTTTAAATTCTCGTTATTAACATTCTGTACTTGAATTTGAATCCCATCTTTAAGACGTTGAATGCAATAAGGACGAAATATCGATTTTTCGTCAATAAAAAGAATAAAGTTATGAAATTGAGCCTTGTGATTTTCCTAAGAACTTCTTAAGACTTGACTATTTCAGCCTCATTCTCGTATAAAAGCTTTTCTTACAAAACGCACGTGTATTCTGCCCATGCACTGGCCACATGCTCAGCTTTTTACTTTGTTTTTAAAGCGTTGCTTCTTGTTTAATGTTATCGTGGAGGGAAATCCACTGAAAACTTCCACTGAAAGATATTGATTCTAGTACATATAATGTCTTTCCTTTAGGAAGTTTTCAAAGGCTCTTTTTCTAAAATCACATTTCAAACACTTCTTCGTATGAAATTAAAATAGGCGCTTAAACCGGAACTGTTCGCTGATTGGATAAAGGCCTTTTACCTTAGTTATACGGTAGTAACCATACATGTGTGGTTGAAAACACTGCAGGATATTTATATTCCTATGACTTACCATCGATTCGTCTATCGTCCAGTCACACAATGATTGCTTCGTTTTAGTTCTTGAGAATCTATTGATCTTCCATACCTACTTTCAATATGTCTGGAGGATTCTTTGGACAGTGTTTGGCTAGGCCCCCTCTGTTCACAATGCGATTTTGCTATCACTCGCGTTAGGAATTATAATACTTTCAGTCCAAAGAACCTCATTGCACATTGTTTGGCTAAGCAGCCTTTGTTGGGGAATACCCCTAGGGTAGCGCCACATGCATACCATGCCACTTATCATACCACTTATCATACCATCTATCATGCCACTTATCGTACCACTTATGTTACCATTTATCATCATGTGATTTAGCAAATTTTTATATAAAAGAGTATGCCACATATAGGTAGATGGAGTTGATTTTGGTGATTGATAGAGTACAGATTATTAAATTCAGGTATTGAAGATGGAAGCCTCTTTCTAACTTGAGTACTCTGCATTTTAAACAATATAAAGAACTGGCAGGGAATGGATATTTAATCTGTTAACAGTGATTGCACTCTCTTCTGATGGCTGTACAGTTCTTCTCAAACTTGCAAGGGGAATTTAGATGACTTATTTAAACATGAAAACCATGGATATCCTCTCAATTTCTAATTGTGGTGAATTTTGTCTCCCTCTAAAGACGTCAGAACTGATCTGCAAAAGCATTAACTGACTTTGATACGTTATCCTGCTTCGCTGGATGAGGAAAGAAAGTTGAATTCACTAGAGAAGCTTTCCAGAAGTTAAAGACGTTTTCATGGAGCTTTCGAGCAGCTCTGCTGGTATTACTGATAGATTAATGGCCTTATTGAAGCACTATTTCGTTTTTCTTTACGATAGAGCCAGCTCATGCGTCAATGTAAATCAACAGATTAACCATTTTGATGTTTCTTTACATTTCTAACCCTCTTTCTTTTTCTCTTTATAACGGTTTATCGTTCTTTTGTCGAATGTGTATATGTGTTCTAATGATTCTAATTGCATTCTGCAAGCAACTGATGATGGATAACATACAGTAAAAACCCGTACATAAGAACCTTCATTTATTAGGAACCTACTGCCTGAAATTTTGTATTTTGATATCAATTAATAAGAACCTTGTCAGCTTGATAACCTTACTAGGTTCTTATAAATGGTGTCATTCTACATCCACTTAGAACTAAATTCAGTATTCTTTACCATTCAACTCAATTCAATGATGCCCCAATTCCCTTAAATAAATAATTGTGATAGGCAAGGCCTGCCTGCAGAGACAATATTGGTGTAAAATTTGTTGGGCAAAGAATAAACAATAAAATCAAGGTTCAAAGACCTTTTCCTGGTTGCAACTATGTGAAAAATTCTGCTTCATAATTAACAGACTACTGTATTTTGGTATTCAAAATAAACCATTTTATACCCTTCCTATCATATAACGTCTTCACATCCAATGGCTGATATAAAATTACAGTTGACAAGCTTTTAGGCTAAAATATAGCACTGGTGTTGCTGGGGCTAATTGACACTGAATATTCAGTTTAGTGGATCTTGCACTTATCCTCCCTGAGAAGGTTGCTAAATTTGAAGTTATCTGCATGGGGATTTCCCCAAAATGAACGGCAAGTGAAATGCTTAACGAGATGCAGATATCTCATCCACACATAACAAAATTTGGGGTCTAGTTTACTTCTGAACCAAGCTGTATTACGATATATAAATTTAAGAAACAGGTCTTTAAAAAGAATTCTCTGATGGCGTTATTTCAGCAATGTCTCATTTATTAGCTGTAATACATTCAAGCTCTCTCAACCTCATGTGAACCTGATTGAGATGCTGTTGAATTCCAAAGAACTTGTAATCCACAGGTAGCTCAAGGCCATTTCCCTTTCCAGCGTTGTATTTGTGCCCAATACATTCAGCCTCCAATCCTCCATGATGAGATAAAAACTCCCAAAATATCTGCGATAACTCTATTGGAACGTGCCCGACAGTTTCGCCTTTCAGGGTTCTGGCAATAATTGCAAACGGGTCGTGTGGATTGTTAGAATCAATTTTGCATTCAAGTATTTCCCCAACTGTGATTGCTTCCTCTAAGCTCCTGAAATATGCATGATAGCCTCTGATGCTGGATTCCAAGTAAAATTCGTAGCTAGTAGCCATATAAAATAGTGGTAGACGCAGGTTGAAATCACGAAGCGACAAGTTAGTGAAAAGCTACTTTGGTTCTTTGCAACCACTGATGACTTCAAACAAGTGAATTGAATTGAATTTGAGGAAGCATTATTATTTGGCCTCTTCTGGGTATTTCGCGCCAAATCTCCGAAATCTCATCTGAAATCTGACATCATGAAACTACGATTTTAGTGCTGATAGTGATATAATAGTCATGAATCGTACGCTATTTGGCTGTGGTTTCAAAAGAAAGATAGATTTCAATGGAAAAGAGTTTGATGTCACATCAGCTCTATCACAAGCAACAAAAATTGAGAAGAAGCTAGAACTATGTCATCACTGTGGCCAATCCTTCTCAGGAAAACAATATTTGAACATGCATTTACATTTCAAGCACAGAGAGACCACAAAGTCAAAACAAAATAGCTCATCAAATTTTGAAGAGGCTTTTACAGGTGACACAAATGTACAAGAACATATTGATTTATCAGCAGAGGGAGCAACAGAACAGATTGAGGCAAATGGCAAAAGCAAAGCAACATCATTTATGCCTAGGCCTGGGCTATTAGTCAATGAATCTGGCCAGTATGGATCAAGTCAGCGAAAATCTTACACACTTGAATTCAAAATGCGTTCCTTGCATCTCTTAGTTTCTATGTCAAGAAACAAGGTCACAGACAAATGGAACAAAGTTGCAGCTAGCAGGGGAGTAAGTAAATCCATGATTGTAAAGTGGCACAAGAAAAGAAAAGAAATTGAGAATGAACTTGCTCTCAATAAAAGAAAAATTAATAAAGGGAACATCAAGGAACTTAGACAACGTAGAAAATTAGCACCAACCTCGGGTGGCAGACAAGAAAAATATCCTGAAGCAGCTAGAGCTGTAGTTGCAGAATTTAAGTTAAGAAGGGCTCAAAGAAGCAGAATATCAAAGCTTTGGCTGTGCAAAAAAATGAAGATGCAAGTTGAATGCTGCTATGGCAAAGAGGCAGCTCACAATTTCAAGGCCAGCTCTAATTGGTTTCAAAGATTTAAAAAGAGGTATAATATCACACTGAGCAAGAGAACAAACAAGAAAAGAGATTCTGCAGAGGAGGGAAGGGAGACAATACAGAAATTTCATAGAGTTAAGGAAAGCTCTAAAGTCAACAGGAAGAAGGAGTAACCTCCAGGCAGATGCAACATATGGTACATGGCTTCCTGAGCAAAGGTATAATGTTGATCAAGTTCCTCTTCCATTTGTGATTGGTCAAGAAAAGACATATGAAAGCAGTGGTTCAAAACAGGTTTGGGTATCCCAGCCTTCGCCAGGATTAGACAAAAGACAAGCAACATTACAGTTATGCATAAAAGCCTTTGGATCACAGATTGTAAAGCCAGCTAAAGTTTTTAGAGGGAAAGGTAACATCACTCCAGATGAAAAGTTGCAATATGATAAGGATGTTGATGTTTACTTCCAGCCTTCTGCATGGATGGATGAAGAACTAACTTTGGAATGGGTAAAAGGGACTTTGATTCCACCATTGAAATCAGATGACAAAGAAAAGGTGCTGTTTGCAGACAATGTTGCTTTTCAACTTTCAAAAGAATTTCATGACATATGTAGAAAGGAAATTAATACAGTTGTGTATATGCTACCAGCCAGTCACACAGATAAAGTGCAGCCAATTGATGCGGGCTGTGGAATGATGATAAAAAAGAAGATAGGTAAGGCAATGGAGAGATGGCTCAAGGCGGAGGCCCATCTTGAGCTCTGGCACAACAATATTACAGCTAGGATGAGAAGAATTTTAATGACAAATGGACTGGTGAAGCATGGAGAGAAATCAGAGAAGACAAGGAGTTTTTCACAAAACTATTTGAAAAAACTGGATGTCTGATTTCTGTGGATGGGTCAGGGGATAGTAAAATACAACCACAGGGATTAATTGACTATGAATTTTAAATGAAAATGCATTGTCATTTAATAGCAAACTTAATATGGCCATAATTATTGCAATTTTGAACCATCAACTATTCTCTTTCTGACATTTTTTTTGTGCCCTGTGTTAAGAACCTGCACCCTGGTTCCCAAAAGTGTCTCATCAAATAAGAACCAAATCAGGCTCATTTCAAAATTGTAGCTTCCTATGTACGGGTCATTCCATGCCAACTGTAATCAAAAAAGTACAATTTTCTGAGGCGATACGCTTGGAATGCATTGAAACTCTCAAAATTGACTACAAACTGCTAAAATATAACTTTGCAAAAAAATTTTTGAATTTGGTCAAACGGTTTAGGTTTTGCGGTAGGTCAAAGTTTTAACCTTTGCTGTCACCCACGACTCCCTATA
>OLMO02000325.1:2803003-2920670 GCA_900291935.2 Cassiopea xamachana
TATATATATATATATATATATATATATATATATATATATATATATATATATATATATGTGTGTGTGTATGTATATCCTTCATACAAACCTTGAGGGAGAATATCATGCCTCCATTTTTGTAGCTGGTTTTCTATTGCATCAGTCCTTGAACGCGTGTTGGGGAATTTGTGATTTACAGGCTCTGGAGCTTCTGCCTTATAGTGCTGGAAAATACTTGCCAGCTCCTCCTTTGAAGTAGATAGCAGCACATGTTTTATATTTGATACATAATCTGAAAATGAGAAAATAGACACTTATGTTATTAGTATGTTTCTATGGAACATTCATGTCACAATTAAGGTGAGAGTTACGCATAGTTTTTGGAAATAATTTTTTAAATTATCCCCAGAGGCATTTGTGAAAGGAATGAACTGAAAAGGTACAATGTTAAAGCTGTTTTAATTGGAAGTAGGTACATACTAAATGTTGGTGGGACTTTCCTTTCTCTAAAAACTTCTCCACCATTCTTGAATTTTGGATATGTAACTGAGTCATATTTTTCCCCAGTTGCAGATCTCTTTGTTTCTCGCTTGACATTTTCATTGCAATGTAGAACAGCAATTGATGTCCTGTACAATGTGAATATATCATTTTAGCTTCTATGGAAACCTTATAGATAGTGTTTATTCATTATATAAGACATTTTTATGTACTACATTCAATGTTAAAAAAAAATTTTTGCATCAATTTGCAATGTAATTATAATGTGATTTAATACATATTCGTCTCTATACAAACTTACAAAAAACAACTGATCAATTATTACTTTTTTTAGACAACAAACCTGCATATGGTGCCCAACCAACTGAAATGAGTCATCTTTGGAATCCAGTGGTTTAGGGTGGAGTGGAAGCCTTCAAGGCAGCTAGTTTGCCCATCTGAGGATAGCCTTGAGATGCCCTTAATGACATCCTAGCTTGCCACTATTGATGCAACACGATCATATGCTTTTGTCCCTGGCAAGCATAATTGCATGTTTTACATATCTTCATGCTAAAATCTGATATACATCTTTAGCAATTAATTGGAGGCAAATACCTTTTGCAGTTGAGTTCATTTACATGGTCAATATTATGCAAATAAAAAGATATTACTGAAGATATTTAACTATTTTGATCCATTTTCTCTTCTCAATATCTCCATGCGCACAATTTGGGAATAGTGGGTTTGGATGATCATGATGCTTGTCAGCAATATGTCGCAGAAGAGACATCCACTTTGCAAGGATCATTTCACCATACCCTTGCGTTGTTGACAAAGCACACCAGTACAGGTGATTTCGAATCCCAGTTATCCACTCCCCAATTATTCCACAACCTTTCTCTTTACTGGCCTTTGCTAACTTTTTGGTAAGGCTTTTGCTAACATGCCATATGTCGATTAGATGCTTGCAGGACTGGGTTTCTCTAATCCACTTTCCTAGACCAAGGTGGCGATCACTGATAAAGGCTGAGATATTGAAGCCCTTATCCTTTATGAAAGTAAAGCACTTCTCTGCACCATCTAGCTCCATTGCAGTACTGCTACCTGACTGATTTCCCTGATAAGAGTTGAATATGTACAGTTAAATTTCAATTCCATCTGCATACAGATATTCCATAAATGAATAGTAATATCAATACAATAAGTACCCTAGGATGAGACAGTGATTCATGAAATGGTTACAAACAGGGAAATTGGCATCTACTTGTGCTTTGCATTTGAATATATTGTAAAGAGAAGGATGTTTTGTAGATCAACAGAATTAATACCTGTAAAATTTCAAAGTGCACAAGCTTGCCAGTACCATTATTGAACATGATATATGTTCCATATTTAGCACAGTGCCCCCATAGAATCATATCTTCCATCACCACTCCAGGTTTCACAATTTTCAGAGTCTTCTATTTCATGAAAAATATGTGCCTGTGATTCTCTCCAGCACTTCATAATTGAAGGGAATAGAAACTTATTTTGGTACACAAAATATGTCCGTAGTGAAATAGCACACAATCCCATATGTTTGAACAACAACAGCATTTGACTTATGTTAACACCAGAAGTGATAGTCCCAAAGCTCAACAATAAATTGCCAGCTGGATGCCTCCCAAATTCTAATGGCTGACTCATCCATTTAAATTTCTTCATTGGTCCACAAGATCTACAGTTTTCAGTAACAGTGACCATGGTCCCATTTGTTGCCATATCAACAGCAGGATTTGGTGACTTACACACAAAGCAGAACATTTTGAATAATGCTAGTAGCATACTGTAGAACACAATGAACTTTGGCTGATTGATTGCTTCTGTATCTGCATCAGCACTATGAGATGGAAAGAGCAACTTGGCACTAGTATTGCATTTGCAATGGACATTGAATATGAGCATAAATTGCATTTTTGTTCATTCACCATATTGAAACATATTCACTTATGTTAGCACCCAACACACTTTTTCATAATGCTATACTTAGGAAACTGAAAATTCCAACATATCTTAAAATCAGTTAATTCTCATATCACTGTTATGCCATCTGCTTGGTTTAAATGGCCAACATATTTTTCATGATGTCTAAGAGATTTTAATTATCAATATCTTTACAATAAATGTTACTTGCAAGCTTACCTCACAGAATTTCTTGAGTAAAATTGGTTATCATCATCATAATCATCTTCATCATCCCAAGTATCATCATCTTCATCAAAATCACAATCTTCTTCATCAAAAATTTCTCCATCACTTAATGGTTCATTGTCGTAAATATCATCAAGAGTTTCTTCTTGCATATCTTGCACAGCTGATGTTAATTCATCCTCATTAGTCTCCTATACATGTGAAAAGTTGCAGTTTGTAATGGAAAATGCAGTTGAAAGTTTCATGGTATTTGTTCTGATACAGCTTGTTATGAATATTACCCTCTTTTATAAAACCAGTAAATTTGGGGTTCATTCTGGCTGTTATTACTTTTTCCAACTATTTTTCAGCTAAATTGTTGTTAATTTGTTCTTAAAGTAGCAGTGTTGGCCATCTGGAAATCCACAGACAATACGCAAGACAACAATGGATGTTTTCTATTTATTGAGAGCCAATTGCTACAACCAACATGGACTCTCTTGTACAATAATGTCTTTTATTGACAAAAGTTTATAAACACTTATAAATAGACTGAATTAGCACAGTATCTAGTTTCTGTAGAAGCAACTAAATTGTGCAAATCAAAGAAAAAATTTCAAAGGTGTAAATTCTCCTCAGGCTAACAAGGTACATGTCCATTTGTTAGTGGAGAGCTTCAGCATTTTTTTGCTGTGCAAACATCTCTCTAGATTAACTTTTGGTATTATATAAGGATAAGACATTGAAAATAAAGATTTATTTGACATGTTTCAAGAAAGCTACACCAGCCCATCCTGATACACACTGTTCTCACAATAGGCCTTAGCAAAAAATATTACAGTAGCTAATTTACCTTCCTTGACATGTCTTCTAATTTACTCTTTGATCTTTTGAGCCAACTGATCTTTTTCTGATAAAATAGAATTTTCTTCTCCAAAACTGGACACCTGGTACAAACGATATCAGGGCTTGCTACAGGACTAGGGCTTGCCACAGGACTAGGACTTAGCAAAATTTCATCCTCCTCCATTGTGTCATCCATCTTTGAACACATATCACGGATAGTCTGTGAAAGGAATTGAAATACATTGATATGGCATTACAATTTTCCTTTACTAGTAGGCTATATCCAATCAACCAACTCAACATACCTCTCTGCCCTGTTTTCCTCAACGTTGGTTATTGTTACTACTTGACCAGGGTCTAAAAAACGAGCACATAGAATCTATGATAGATAAGTCTCACCTGTCCTTTGGCTCTATCTGTCAGTGCCCAATCAATGGCATCTACTGTGTCTGCCAACAATAAATCAATAGTAGGAACAGCATCTGGCTTTAGTTTCCCTTTCATCCCAAGTTTGGCAGCGATTTCCTGATTATTCGTAAAACAGCTCTCATCGAAATGGTCAGAGCAAAGAAACGACGAGTTGGTGCTGCTCCACTTTGGCCTATGCCTTCGGACAAACCTGACCCAAGCTAGGTGTCTTTTCCCGTCTTTTTCCTTGTGTGGAAACGTATGAATGGATTTCCCCTCTGTATGCTGACCATTTGTGCAGCTTATTCTGTTCGGGAGACCAGCCACACAGTACCTTCCTCCACGACGTTTGCCGGTCTTGCTAGTGGAAGCCATACTAACAACCGTTCAAAACTTTTCTGCGTACTCGTTATGACATCATGCGCAGTGGCTAGATTTCGCACTTGAAATGCCAAAATAGCGAAGTTTGAGGGCTCATAACTTTTTTCATATGAGTTATGATACTTTGGTTTGTAGCATGATGATCAGAGCACAAAGTTGCATTAGAAAATGCAAAAAGCTAAATTTCGAAATTTTCAATGCATAAGCACTTTAACACTAGCACTAGGTCTGGTCGAAGAAACTCACCAGTTATTAAAGATGGAGATGGACAGATAGGAAGGTCTGCGTATAATGAGCTATTCGTTACAGATGAGACATTTTTGGCAATATGCAGCAAAACGGAATTATGACACCAGGTATACCTACCATCTTGAAGACAGGATTTGCAATTGGAAACATTGTGCTGGAGAGTCTCAGACTGGAAATAGAAAAAGCATGCAGATGTAGTGGAGAGAGACCATTTGCAAAGATTTTTCTTAGTAGCAAGAGTATTGTTGATATACTTGACGATAAAACAAAAGATGTTTTTAGGCATATTATGATGTGTTCGATATTTGCATTGTTTAGTTAAAATGTATAGGCTTACGTCTTCAGAGCCTCGACCTGATGCGAGAGCTGCACTTGTTCTTAGTTGTTCTTTAACGCCTTTCGTTGTGTTCATTTTTAAGTGATTTCACACTGATTATACAACAAATCTTGATTGCTTTATTAAATCTAAGAAGATCCAGCATGATGAACTTTAGTCCAAAATTTGCGAGTATGCTTACTACCTTGACGAAGTAGAGTTTGTGGTGAATGCGGTCTTCATTGTCATTTTCAATAGCGGAGAGGAACTTGTTTTGTGTTGCGATATTGATCATATTGTATATTAGAACCAGAGCTAGTACGAGACCAAAACGCATTTATGTAATTATCATGAGATGACTTCAAGGCATTTCCAAAAACTACTTGGCATTGAGCAAATTTTGTTGAAGGAATAATAAGGCTAAAATCATATTCTGATTTCGACAAAACAAAGGTGCTAAGGGTGGCACTAATTAGTAGCTCAAGCCATTGAAGGATATATTTAGAAACAAGATTATCTATGTTTTTAGTTACCCATGTCTTACCCAGATACGCAATTGTGAAATGCCATGATAATTCAGAAAGAACAAAACGAAGGTATAGCAAGAGTCTGTTTTTCAGGTGACAAGGAATGTCATCCAGTTTTCCCATCAAGTCAATAACAAGCTGTAAGACTCCAGACAAATGATCAAAGTTGTCCATTGGGAAATCAAAAAAGTAGCTTACATATCTGGATTTATCAATATCCAGGGCCGAGGCCTACGTGCATGCAAACTACAGTGGCTAGAGACCATATTGGATGAGGTAACAAATAAATGCAGCCTTCTAATGGATTCCAAACTATCAAATTTCGATGTGAAGATAACGAAACATCTCTCATAAATTGAGACTAATGTCACAGTGCTTAAAGGTGAAAACATCATACACCCTGGGGGGCAATATGGTTCCAATATTCATTGACCAAATGATGACCTCAAGCTCTTTGGAAAAAGTGGTGTGCAAATAGATAGCCTAGTACAAACAGTGTTTAGATTTAGTGAAGACACAGGTATGGAATTTGGGCTAAGAAAGTGTGGAGTGGTTCCTCTAAAGAAAGGAAAGCTTGCTAAGTTTGTTGGAATTTATTTGCCAAACCATGAAATTATGAAAGAAGTAGATGAGAAAGGATAAACTTATTTTGGTATTTTAGAGTTGGATCAGATAAAAGAACACAAAATGAAGAATAAAGTTACTACAGAGTATAAAAGGAGGTTAAGGCTGATATTGAAATCCAAATTGAATGGCAAGAATAAGATTCAAGCAATTAATACTAGGGCAATTGCATTGTTAAGATATGGAGCTGGAATTATTCATTGGAAGGTAGCTGAGTTGAAACAAATTGACAGGACAACCAGAAAGAAACTAACAACGTATGGGGCCTTTCATCGAAAGAGTGACATTGACCAACTATATCTGAAAGGAAAACATGGAAGTAGGGGCTTTATCAGTAATAAAACATGCGTAAGATCGGAAGAGAACAATTTAGGCTGGCATGTGCGTGCATCAAATGAAATGCTTCTCAAAGTTGTAAAGAAAGTGGGCATAATTAACATAGACAGAAAAGATTTCAAGAAAAATAGCCAAAATGAATTTAGAGATAGTTGGCAAGGAAAGAAAATGAATGGACAGTTTGCATGTGAGATGCCTGAAGAGATTGATAAAGATTTATCTTGGCAGTGGTTGGTGTAAAGTGACCTCAAAGTACAAACTGAAGTGCAAGAACAAGCATCAAGAACAAATTATATAAAGCATAAAATTGACAAAACATCGGAAAATCCATTATGTAGAATGTTTAGGGAAAAGGGGGAAACTGTGCAGCATATAACATGCGAATGTAAAACATCAGCGCACCATGAGTACGAGAGAAGACATGAAACAGTTGCAAAATTGGTCACTGGAAATTGTGCGAGAAGCATAACCTAGAGAGACCAAAGAGTTGGTACGAGCATTGCTCTAAAGGAGTTGTGGAAAATGTTGATGTAAAAGTGATCTGGGATATAAATATTCAATGCGATAATATTACAGAGGCAAGGAGACCTGACTTAATCTTGATGGACAAAAAGGGGAAATCATGTATCATCATCGATATTGCTGTACCAGAGGATTGGAATTGTACACAAATCAGTCTTGTGGGGAACTGCTAGGATACTCAGGAAAGTCTTAGACATGTAAAGTGAAAGCACCCTCTTGGCCCTTGGCTACTCGTTGTAGCCCGCCCATGAGCAAATTTTCGGCAATAAGAACTGCCAGTGCTAAAGCTACAAGACAATAATAAAAATAATATAACAATATTCTAAAATTTATTACAAACTGATACTCCTGACAAGCTTGCTAAAAAGGAAAATACTGAACTCAAGTATGTAAAAAGGTGGCTTGATGCAAATACTTTATCTTTAAATACCAACAAACTATTATATGACTTTCCACTCTCTTACTGCTACACTACCTGTCAACAAAGCAATGAAAACTGGAAATAAGTTTATCTCTAAAGTGAAATATACCAAATTTTGTGCTCTTTTGTTAGACAAACACCTTAGCTGACAGTATCATTTTTCTCAACTGTCACACAAGTTGTCTAGAACTTATGGAATTCTCCCTAAAATCAGAAACCTTCTTCCCATTGAGACCTTGAGGTGTATATACAACTTCTTGTTTATGTCATTCCTTCAGTATGGAATTATTGCTTGGATATAAACCTTTAATTATTATGCAGAACCACTATTTAAGCTACAACAGAAAGCTATTAGGACTATATCACCAGACAGCCTTCTCACAATCCTTACCTTTATTTAAAGAACAATGTTCACACCAACATGCTTTCATGGTTATTTCTCTCTTAGTTCCACAGTACATAAACATGAATTGAGACAGTCATACGATAATGATCCTGTTTCTCAATAAAATTGTTTTTCATCTCATAATGCAGTTAATTATTTTTAGGCCCAAAAATAAACTTTGAGCTTTTTCGGCCAAAGCAAGAGGAAAACCTATGGTTTTCCAGCTTTTCTAGCCAAGTTCTGAAAAAGGCTCATTTTCCAGCTTTTCCAGTTAGAGTGGACACCCTGCTAGGGAAATTAGAATTTCAGCTTCTAAATTTCTGCTAAGAAAAGCTTACAAACATATCTTCTAGAAATCACATAAAACTTTCCCAGTCAACATTTAATGAACACAATATTAACTTGTGCTTCCATAGATACAGTTTCGACAAGCAAGCAAGGGGGCACTCTTCTCATTAGTGTAACTTAGAGAGCTCCTCCTTAAAGTTAAGCTACCTTGAAACTCAGCTATCTTAATAATGTCTTACATTAGACTATTAATTACATTTATTATCTTGTTTCCTTCTTATAAATATCCCATGTAATAATGTAATTAAGTAAGGCTAAGTGTTGTTGATATTGTAATTACTTAAGTAGAGTAATTGTTTGTAGCTGATGATACTGTAATTAGTTTAGTTATAGTTGCACTTGAATGGAATTGAATTGGATTGTGGTTTTTTTGCAGGTTTCTGATGTACAGTCAACACCATTTATAGTCACACCAAATGTCTTAAGGAAAAGTTTGGCTGTAAGCAGAGTGTGACTTCAAGCAGAGTTGCATAAAATACATACGTAGATAGTAGAATATGATTACAATAGTGCTACATTGGTAATGTTTCCAGACAATTCTTACTTAGAAACTCCATACCAGCAAATAAATGCAACAGTTACATCCAAAAATTTGTGTGAAAGATTGAATGACAGAGAAAAATTGAGCAAGATTAATAGGGAGAGATGGTACTCTTGATAGAGGTGCACCATGAAATTTATTACACAATACAATGCCTAATGGGAATGATAAGAAGCTGCAAGTTGTTAAAAAGGTTCATGATAGCACTCAGCATTTTGTGGCATAATTAGGTGCAAAGGCTATTTCAATTGCAGAAGCTAATGGACTCATATAAAAAATTTTTGTGCTGCAAAAACATTTTCAACCTTCTCCAATATGACAGCAAATCACTCTTGATAACGGTAGGAAGACAAAATTTGAGAATGACGTGCTTCTATATGTGCTAATTTGATATATCTTGCTGGAAATATCATCAGAGGCCTCTTACTTTGGTAAAAGGTCCCAAATTTGAATGAACTTTTTTGGAGTGACATTCACCAGGGTTCAGATTTGGTAGCCTGGCCCCCCAAAGTGTACAAACCTATACCATGAAACTGAAAGCATTTTATGATACTAGATGAATATAAAGAATAACCAAGAGAGTTTGGTAATGGTACTAGAAGCAGCTTTTCTATGACTGCCCCTTTCATATTGTTCATATATTTCTCAAAACTACTTATGAAAATTGATAGTTGGACAATAACTATCATTCAAGAAAGGAAATATAGTACAGAAATTACATTTGCCCTCTTGAATTCATATAAGTGAAATGTGTATGGGGTGCAAAATTCAGTGTACTCCCAAGATTTTCATTTCAATTTTGTCAATTTTATGTCTGCTAATGTTGCATTTTCTACCAGAAACTGTACATGGTGCAGCAATTGTGCAGATAATCTTTGTTTTTAGACTCCAACATAAATCTTCATCATCAGGCCAATGAAGTAACTTGGTAGGTCCACTCGGGTGCATAAATTTAATGAGCATATCTAATTCTTCCTCATTCTTTTCCAGAACAACACCTATCCATCATCTACCATCATATATGCACGCCACATAGTCAAAATGCAAGTACTAATAGGTACCTTATTTCCACTACCATAGAGGTCATGAACAAGTTCACACTGAATATCCTTGCTACAACTTCTTGTAGCAATTTTTTTTCAATTATTGGCTCAAACTGGTCAAAACTTTGAGTGCCAGGTACAGCTTTTGTGACCTCAAACCTTTTCTCCATTCTTTGTCTTGCTTCCAACACTTCATCTTTTGCAACAAAGAAGAACATAATGTGTTGAATATTGCCCCTAAAAAATTCAAACATGCTATGAGCATTAAAAATTTGGTTGCTAATGCAACACTGTAGGCTGGCCTTTGCACCTAGACACTTTATAGTTCCACTTATGCCATCACATGGCTGTGTTCCATGACTGGTAGCAAAAAAGTTCCATTTTACACTAACTTTGAAATCCTTCTTTTGCATATAAAGGTTAAGAAAAATGTTCTTGTTTTTGTATTGAGCACAACAACCATCACTAAAATATTTGATAGTCTCAAGTCTTGGAATCCTATATAGAAGGTCATTAATAACAGCTTTCTGCACCAGGTGAACAAATGCAACGTCATGATTGTGGTCATCTGATATAATGCAATAGAATCTATGAATCAATGAGCCTTCTTCAACGCAGTAAATGACGAAAGGATGGTGGGTGCACTGACTAGCATTCCAATGAACCCCTGCACTTCATCCTACATAACAAATTTGTACCTTTCTGCAAAATCACTCAAGAACAATGCAGTTTCTTCCTCCAAATCTTGCTTTCTCTACTTTAAATACTTTGCCTGAGCTTTTACAATATAGGAATGAGTAATTAGCTTCTCTAAATTTCTCCCATTGAGATCAATAGAGTCTTCCAATGAATCTTGCTGAATCATCATTGTAGAGTGATCTGTAGTTGTCCATTGCAAAACTGTATAATGCTTCCTTTATCACAATCTTGCAAACTTTCTTTAACAACCCTCTGTAAGCCAACAAAATTATTTGGGCAGTCTTTGCATCTTCTAATCATGCAGTTTTGATTTTCAGTGCCACAAACAAGATACTGAATCAAATCTTTATAATCTAGCCTCACTAGTGCAAGGAGTAGCTTCATGTTTTGGTGTATTACACAAACATAAACTGAATGAAAGCCTGCTGCACCAGCCAAAATACACCATTTTGGTCTCAAGGAACAAAACTTTGAGAACCCCAGTTTAATTTCTGGGTGTTTTACCTTAAAAGTGACAAATAATACATTCAAGCTGCACAGTATGAGATGTTTTTGCTTGTGCTGGTAGGAACCAATACTTACATAGTCATTCTTTCTAGGCATCTCTCTTGTGAGTTCCTCATTATGATAGAAACTATTCACCAACTGGGATGTTGTACTTGAAAGCTCTTTCCTTTGTTTAGGGTCAGGCAATGACAATATGCCTTTCTCCAAAGCTAGACTTCTGGCAGTCCTTACAAGGTATTCTGAGACCCCAAACACGTTAGCAGCCTATCTTCTTGGCCAGCTTTGTGGGGTAAGAGTAAGTGCTTGAATTTTAAGTCTATTTTTGTTTAGGGCAGCAAATTTTTCCTTCAAGGATAGCATCAAGTTGTCAAATTCCTCAGCATTTTTGATGGTGTTATGCATGACAGTTTCCTCCCTTCCTCTATGTAGAGGAACATCCAATGACTTAGATACCTTTTCTTGTACAGCAGCAATTGCTGCACCTACTCTTCTGATTCCTTGCTGAATCTTGCTACAAGACTGAGAATGGAACTTTAAAGGTGACAATCCAATTGTTGACAGACAATCAGACAATCTACTTCTTTCCTCTTCAGTAGAAACTGACTTTTCTAAACCTGCAATTTCATTGTCAACTTTGTCCTCATCAGACTGTAAAGGTAAATGGCATTCATCTGGCTCCTGCAGAACACATGAAATCTTGCCCCTGCATGTTGGGCAAAGTTTCTTTCCAGGAATTAAGGTCAATCCAATACTTGAAGCCTCTCTAGTCAATTTTATTGAAATTGTTCGAAGGGATCTTTTCCTGGTACTTTTGTGCATTTCAAAGGGATCACAGCAAACCCTCATAAAAGACTCAAACTTGCCAATCAAGTACTTCAGATGGTGAAGGCAAACAGTTTCAATATCAGCTAAAATGCCAGTCCGGAGTTTGATTAATTGTTGATCCATCTCATCCAGGTCTTGAAACCTGAGCAAGTCTTTATGATGGCTGAGAGAAGTTTTATGGCTCTCCTAATTAATTGCAGTGCCAATAGAGCATGGATCCATGTCTAATATATAGATAACGTAACTAGCATTCTATTCAGCTTGGACAAAAATACCCTCAAGAAGGAGTACACAGATCTTGTTCATTTTCTGCAGTTCTTCACTTGAGGGACAACTTTCTTCATTTTTGCTAATGAGCCTGGCCAGATAGAAAACCTTGCAAATAAGATATACTGAAAGACCAATTTGAAGACAATTCAAAGACTTTGAAGCCTATTATTTTCAATAAAAGTGAGTAGCTTGATTCTTGTAAAAGTAAGCAACAAAAAGCACACAATATTCATTTGTTAGGCTATGGTGTAGTAAGCAAGGACTAGCATTAAGAAGAGGATGAAGCCCAAACCAATTTAAATATTGACAAACAACTCAAGCCAAAACTCATGGTGTAAAATGCCACAAGTATTTTCAAACAATTCTGTGATGGTATGTTGAATACACTATTTTTTGTGATGATACAAAATAATCTTTTCTATAGACAATACTCTTATTAATAGTCACAGCAGTGAGTGGCGGGATAATTCCATTCTATTATAATGTTGCCGCAACTGGGTAGAAAGTTGTCTCCTTTCATCAAGTACTTTACACATAAAGGACACAGAGTACAAAGCCATCCACTTCAAAGGTTTTAAAGCAACTTATCCTGTACCAAAATATTAATAAATATCTTAGGTTAAGCTTTTACTTTTATAGGGGTGAGCAACTGCTAGTGGGGACATAAAGAACCATTGAAAAGTGGTTGATCTTTGAATCATAATATGACAAAACTAAACCAGGTGTGTAAAATATAACTGCATTTTTGAAATCTATATAAGGAATTGCATCTAATTAGAAATTCTGAATATGATATCTCAGAACTGTAAATTCTTATCTAGACCTGAACGTCAATGAAAATTCAATGAATAAAATAGCTTGGCTATTGGGAGTGAAGGCCTGACAGATAACGTGGTCAAGGAATCCAAACCACTTGAAATATCAAAGAAAAAGCAGCAACATACTAAAAAGCTTCTTTCGTCTGACACTCATCAAAGTATGAAAACATCAGATACTCTTTTTTTTATAAGAATACCTAATTTTTTTCTGAGCCTCAATATTCTTAAAAATTTTCGGTTTTGAGCCTCAGATTATTCTTAAATTATTCTTAAATGTTTCTTGCTGAACACAAGGTGTAAATTCGCTTTAAGATCAAAGAAACATATTAAATCATTTTTGATGTGTTGATTCATCATAAATTTCAACGAGAACAAACAGTACAAGTCAAAATACGGTTTTAGTCCAAAAGCATTATTTCAACTCCATCAATATCATCAATGCCAATGTAGTCCTCGCTATCATCTGAATACGTAACTCTATATTTGGCAGGAGTTTTATTGAAGTGCTCAATTTGTCCCATGAACCATCCATTCTCGTATAAAGCTTTGATTCGATTAACAAAATATTTTAGTTTTGATGAAGGTTAAGCCTGGCAATATTCTTAAAGTATTCTTAAATTTTAGCAATTTTGAGCCTCGATATTCTTATAGACTTTATTCTTATAAAAAAAAGAGTGTAATGACCTAAAGGTTAACTGAAATATATATCCAGATGCTGTTAATGTGATAGGATGGATAAGTCTAATTCACCCCATGTGTGACCAATTAGGACCCATTAACATTGTTTACTTACAGAGTCCCAATGAGAAAACAAACTCTTTTTGTCTACACAAGACTGGGTTTTGAGTCTTGATTTTTTAAACAGATTCCAAAAACCTATTGGGTGCCTATAAGTTTTTGCATTGCTGGCACCCAATAGTTTGAGCTTTTCATTTTTCATGGATAAAGAATTGCAAGTGCCATTCAAAGTGGGGACAAGATGACATCGTGTCCTTTCTTGCCTTGGATGGCACAATCAACTGTGTACACGTTTTTTTTTTATAAGAAAATCACTATTTTGCCTGAGCCTCAATTTTCTTAACTTTTCCCGAAATTGAGCCTCAGATTTTCTTAAATTGTTCTTAACTTGTTCTGAAATAAACTGGCTAGAGTGGTTTGCACTTTTGTTAATACCATTGTATACTTGAATTTGGATTCCATCTTTAACATTTTGAATACAATAACGACGACATTACCAATTTTTGGCCTATAAAAACACTTAGTTTTGGAATTTTAGCCTCGTGATTTTCTTACGATTTTCGTAAGATTTTGTCGATTTGAGCCTCATTTTCTTATAAATTTTTTTCTTATAAAAAAACAACGTGTATGTTGTAAATTTGTTCAATGTTAATGGTGTTAGAAAAAAAAACTATAACCTGAGTCAATTTATAAGACTTTCACCAGAATAAGATTTAATGGGAAGTAGGAATTTATCCGTAATATGCTATAAGCGGAGTGACTATAGCCGGAGTCTACTGTATAAATGATGTCATAGGCCTCCTACCTGTCACGTATCTTGCCAGTTGCTTGTAATCTTTTGGTGCTAATCCATTAATAAATCTGAAAGGACTAGTTCTAGCTGAGACAAAATGGCTGCCTAGCATTCTAACAAATAAATTAGAACGTGGATATAGTACCTCAAAAAGTGTTAGTAGTCTATGCACTATTATGAAGGTTTACATTGCAAACTTCGAAACTACCACTTTCATCTGCGACGTTAGACACTTTATAGGATGGCTGGTAACCAGGCAGGGTGGCCATGTGTGAAGGCCAAACCTACCTACGACACATGCGCGTCTTCTACCTACATTCACCCTACAAATTTTCTTTGATTTTCCCTAACGTCATGATGATTCTACTTTAAGAAGTTTTACATTTTGACCATTGGTATTGAACGATCACTATAAAATTGTGCTCCTTTAGCTTGAGGATTTGACTTTTGAATATAGATATTTGATAACAAGATCTCTGCTATCAAAACACTAAAGTTTTTACATTCTATTTTGGTCTCATCATGGCTCTCTGAGCCAAACCAAAGCTGCTGAGTAAACCGCAGATCAGCAATCAGTTGTCTATATCTTAGCATAAGCTTTTAGAGAGACCTACATTTTTTCCTTTGAGTCTTTTTGGCATCCTCTTATATTTTTCAAACTAAAACACATTTGAAACACATGTATTGAAGTAAAGTCATGCTCCTTGAGAATTGCAAGCATACGTGCATATAAAGCGGGGGAGACTGACTTAAGAGATGACTTGGAGGGATGTGTAGGTAGTTGACATTCTGACATTCGGAAGTTTCCCTAATGGTACGAAGCAAGAGAACAGTTTTTGAGTACATATTTCCTGGAATGTCGGAAAATACCACATTTCCTGGAATGCTTGTAAATTTATTCTTTTTCCAGAAGCTGGAAAGACTTGCTTTTGCATTTATAGAGATTTCCCTGTTTTTTTGCAGCTGAAAACTGATGTGAAAGAAAGCTTATCATATCTATTTTACCAGATACAAGATGAATTACGGGATTAAGACCTTTTCTTCAATAAACAATTTACTTGGTGAATTTACTGGTCATTACACCTCACCGCACTCAAGTTCACTTGCTAGTTGTAAAGAATATTGCGTGTGATGTTAAAACATAGCTAGAGACACGAAGAAATATAGCTATAAAATTAACATAGTAGCTGCTCTCGAAGCTGCTTTACACGCTCCGGGTAACTTCGTCTATTATAGAGCTATTGAATTTTTTACGTCTTAGCTACCCCATATTGATTGGAAAGTTTGCAGAAAAAACTAAAATAGTCTAAAATTAGATATGATATGGCATCATGAATAAGCATTCTGAGCTGAAGAGAGTAAGCCAGTTAGACAAAAGTCAAGAAGGAATTTCTTTGATTTGAATTTTTATTGCGCACATTTAAATTTTTCTAACAGAGAAGCAACTGGAACTTAAATCTATCTACAAATGGCGTATTTTTACCTACATTTTGCCATTGATCCTGTAGGTACTTCCCTAATACCCTACGATTGGCAGCACTGCAACCATGTAAACTTTTGATGTAATATCAAAACTCAACCTCATTCCAGACATATACTGATGGTCATGCGTAGAGTTAGGATAGTAAACAGAGTAATAGAGTGCCGCAGGCCCGATATACCTGTCTTCAGATGATCCTGATAGTTTGAGTGAGACAAAATCACTCAGTACTGGCGACAGTCCCTTTTGCCACTTTTCAAAATGGCCGCCAAAACAAAGCTTGCCTCACTCTGTACAACCATAGAGTTAGGAAGACTAGTGAGCCGACTAGATCAAGTGATGTGTGGCAACATAGGAGAGCAAAGGTGGTAGCTTTAGAGTGGCAAAAAAACGCGTGGATCTATCGCAGTATGGAAAACTTATAGATATTATTGAAAATATTCAGGAAACTTTGTAATATCACTGTCTTAGCTTGTAAATAGTTCATAAATATGCATATAGTATAGGTAATGTCAGGAATTTCGGCTTTTTATTATTAATATAACGCTACAACGATGCCGAAATCTTGTTCTGCATTCAAATGTATTGCACCGAGTGAAAGTGCAAACAAAACATTAACCTTCCCAGTGGCGTAGCCGACGGTGGTTACCTTTAGGGCGTACCACTAAGGGCCCCCACTCATAAGGGGCCCCGAAGGGGCCCCCAACNTAGTCCCTTTAACTAGACATAGGTGCAAGGGGCCCCAGTCCCCCTACTTCACTAAGGGCCCCACACACCTCCGCTACGCCACTGAACCTTCCACAAGTAAGTAAAAGTTCCCACAAGAATATATCACGATTATTTCGTACTTTTTTTGTTTTGATGATATAAATTTACCATACATTTATAAAGCAGAGGGTGTAGGACTGAGTATGTATGTGCCTGAGCTTTTCCCCGCTTAGAAACCTAAGGGAGTAAAGCAAGATACGCTAGAGCCTGTGGCTGCAGCCACCTCACTCCAATGCTATTGTATGATATCATACAAAGCATAGGATTATTTTGATATTACGAAATGACATTTTCTTGCAATCTAATGACGTGGTTCACAATTTTCTCCGGGGTTCCGCCCCTGATACCCACTCTCATATCCCACCAATACTGCTGCATACTACCTTACCACCATTGGAGTTTGCCTCTCATCCCCCGCCACCCCCACTCAAAAATGTGGCCTAGTCTCCTTGAATGCTGTCTATTTGCATCTGAGCTATATTGATTCGCCAATAAATAAACGGAAAGGACTTTCCTCATTTTGCCAATAATGATATAATAGTAGGGAAGTTCTTCAAAAATACACATTTAACTAGGGACTCTAACTGGATGCAATTTATGAGTGAAAAAATTTTGTACAGGTTTCCAAGCAATAATCCTGAGCTGCTTAAGAAATGGATAATAGCCATAAAGCGAGATAATTGGACACCAAGCAAAAGTTCTGTGTTGCGTGAGAAGCACTTTAAAACATCTGATTATATTTGTAATGACACTGAACTGCCAAGCAATCTGTGTGAAGCGGAAGCGTCTGAAACCAGATACTATTCCATCAATTTTTGATTTTCCTGCGCATTTAATGCTGAAGAGAAATTGCAGAAAACCACCAAGAATACGATTAACAAGTTAGAAGATACCAGCATGTACTCCTACGGCACCAAGCATAAAAAACAGCCTCTTGAACACTCCTATGCAAAATCAACAACTAAAAAGATTAAGAATTTGACATCAATGGTCTCCAAAATAAATAAACAGATCAAACGGTTACAAGCACAGAAAATCTGTAACTCAAAAACAATACACTGTCTGATAAAGAAACTGAATAGTTACAAATACCTTCCAAATGACAGTGCAGAAACTTTCATGTAGAACTTTAATGAAATGGCAATAGATTTGTTTAAAAACCAATCAACAAACAATTGTAGGAATACTGGCTGTAGATATGAAAAATCCATCAAAGAATT
This sequence comes from Cassiopea xamachana, assembly GCA_900291935.2. NCBI lineage: Eukaryota > Metazoa > Cnidaria > Scyphozoa > Rhizostomeae > Cassiopeidae > Cassiopea > Cassiopea xamachana. The sequence continues at coordinate 2,820,700 of OLMO02000325.1, forward strand.
TGTTGTTACTCTTCACTACCACAGTCAAAGGGGGTACAGATTTGTAAAGAAAACTTTGTGCTTGCCAAGTCCATCAACAATCAGAAATTGGGCAACTAATGTTGAAGCAGAGCCTGGCTTCTTGATACAAGTAATTAAATCAATCAGAAACATGAAATGCCCTGATTGTGCAAATGCACTCTATCAATCATCTAATCAGGATCATGTTCTCCAAAGCAAGACAACTCTCTTGTCATTTAAGGCCTATGGCAACTTGTTTGTTCCATCTTCCTCATTATATAGGGTAGTGCAAACAACTGACAAACTAGTCAGAGAGATGCTGGTTAACTGGCATGATACATCCAAGCAAAGGAAGGAACGGGTTGTCCTTGAGGTTGTAAAAGAGCTCAAAAATAGAGTTTTTTATGCTACAAGAGCACTCAATGCAGAGCCACATTCTAGATACAATGGAAGATGACCATATCACAACAGTAATCAAATGCATAGCTCACTACTACATTGAAATATTTTTTAATCAATTTAGCAAAGTGCATACTGAAAGGATTGTAATGTCAAACAGAGTATCAAAGAGACAAAAGCTAACAAAGGCAGTACTTTTTTTATCATGATTGATATTTATGGAGTTTTGCATATCATTGAAGAGGATATTCAGAGGTAGTGTAGCATTTCCATCTACATTGGTTTTGTTGAGAACTTGCTAGCTAAGTACTGCATGTTCTGTTTACTTTTTATGCTTGGCCTTTTATGTTCGTTGTATCAAATCTAGAGTTGTTGTCCTCAGCATCACTTTTCCATGCTTATCATAAGTGTAAGAGTAAATAGCAATTGTCATAATTACTTTTACTTACCAAGACGGCAGGGAGGCATGAATACCAGATATTCAAATGTTTGATGCAGCCAGGATAAGCCATTACCTAGGCCACATTACTTGATTGACTTCGTCTCATCATTGCCACTGCTAGTAATTTTGCTAAAATTACCACTCTTGTAGATGCCCTCAACCTTCAGTGTTATAAAATAGTCTCCAATACGCATTATTGGCCGAAAAGAAATAGATACTACTGACATTTTTTGTTTTTCCGTCGCTTCCCGGTTCACATCTACAAACAAGGTAAATCTCTTTTTGCCACTCTATATCCGCCATTATGGAAACGCATTGTTGCCTCACTTAAGGCCAGTACAAAAGGGTCTAGTACGCACTCTAGCTGTTCTAACTCTATGGGTACAACATGCAAATCCCCGAGTTAAACATCTAGCGCCATCGGTGCTTCTATATCATTGCACAGAATAATGAATAGGCAGAAAGAAAACTCTGCTCTTTTCAGAGGGCACGGATTTTTTGACACATGCGTCAATATGGGGTTCGTCGAAACGAGGCCAGTGATATAAAAGTAGCGAAAAATCATTGAATTACTTATAGGAATCAATCCACAATTTTATGAAAAAAGAAGAAAATGAGCACAATTTTGCAGCTGGCACTCATTTTGCTGCAGATTACTAAACATTAAACGGGATTTTGCATCAAGAAGCACGAAGGCATTGTTACATGAAATCACTTTCTATTTTGCAATTGTATTGGATTCTCCACCAACACTATCTTCCATTTTTGTTTGGTTGCAGGAGAATGATGCTGAGCACAAAAAGGATCTAATTAACATGCTTTTGATTGACTGGAATGAGAATTGGGCAGAATATCATAGCCATATTTGTTGAATACATTACAACTACAGAAGTCATTTTTCACAATTCAAAGTTGTTATGCCACAGATATACAAATATCAGGGTGACAATTCATAACTTATTTCTGGTAGAATGACTGCACAATCACTTGTAGCTTAAAATTTGAATATGTAAGTAGCTGATTGTAGATTTTAGGGGAACGCAGATCTGATGTTAATAATTTTTGTACTCTATTATAAAAATTGAATGGTAGATTGCAACATTTGGTGTGTAATGTCTTATCTATTTTTCGACATGCTGATGGTTCAGCAACAGATTATTCCTCTCCTCGATCAACTGGCACCTGCAAAATCAATGTTAAGGTAGAGTTGCATTTGAAAACAAGAAAATATTTGATCTGTTAGAACTCCAAAGCTTGAGCAAGCTCTTTAAAATCAAGTACAGCTTCATCCAAAGACACTCAAGTACATACCAATTTCTGGTGCACTTTTACGTAGAACTCTGGTTATCTCATCAACAATGTTCATGCAAGTTTGTTGAACAGCAGTTCAATATCATTCAAGACATCCAAACATGTCTGTGTAAAAATGAAAATGCTTGCCCGTTTATTACATGCATCCTTTCAAGGAAAGACTGCACTCTTATCCTCTTATCAATTTTTTCATTTTCTGTTGAAAGATTGACAATCTCATAAGGTTAATATATCCTTAAAAGTGTATGTTTGTAATATTTTAGACTTAGAATACTCAGTTCAGATATTGAATTACTCATTATGGTTAGAGGACCATTGTACAGCTAGAAGAAAGCTAATGGTTACTAGATTGCTAATAGCGTAATTAGAGTTAGCCAGTTGCAGATAATCCTAGTGAAGCTACACTTCATTAATTTCATTGCGGTTTTTATTCAAATCGTGTATTATATGATCACTCCAACTGACATTACAGGAAAAATATTTCACTTTTTGTTTCTATTTCACTTTTTGTTTCTTTTTTAATACTCAATGAAACACATTGAGCAAAGATGATAGTGAGCTTCATGACAAAGGTGCAGTTTAATAAGATGTAGGTTTTTCTATCACAAAAGTAAGACTACAGAAAAGCATATTGATCCGATTGGGCTTTCAAAATGACTATGAGATTATAAGGCCAAGTATTTCATCTAGCAGTTGCATTGAAATTTTGGTTTAAGAAAGGAGCATGTGCCTAAATGCTGTAAACTTGAATAGCATCGCCAAAATAGTAGCTACTTCTAAATACAGAATCGGCAGTTTCAGAACAGAAAGTTAGGAACAGCAAGAATCAAATATGCACCTAGATCTAACTCTAGGGAAATCCATCATCAAACACACATGTGATAATGTTCTTATACTTAGGATTCTATAACACAAGTTAAAAATTCAGACTTTCCATAAATAGGATGATTTCTCGCATCTAGTGGTATATTCAATACATTTAGAGCTATATGGTGCATACAAAATGAAGATATGTATGGTGTACTCTCATATCATTTTTGCAAGTTATGAAAACGATTGGTAGGAGATGGTCTTGGAAATAGACTTCATCACTTTCATCATCATCACTCTTGTTGACCTCTGAAGAAGCTGACCAAACAATGCCACCTACCGCAATGCAAATGTAGTATTGCTTGGAGTTTTTCAGCTGATGTATAGCAAAATACGAAATAAAAACAGTAAGCGTTGATATTTGTAACACTGCATATTGGCTGAAATGACAGCAAAATTGTTGGTCTGAATTTGTCCAGTGTATTCAATAAATGAAATGTACTGTAAACCAAAACATCTTCAATAAAGGTATTTTATTATTTAAATGGTCATCGCTTGCTCAAAAGTAAACTTTGGCTTATGATGCGTAAGGATTGTAACCACATTTCTCAATGAGTGCAATTTCCATTGCACGCTATGTGCTCCGCCATTGTCAGATACCTCGAAATGAAAACGAGTTTACATTAAAGCGTTCTCGAAACCCGTGCCCAGAAAACAACAAAGGTGCTGACAAGAGTTTCCTTTCTGCCTATTTACTATTCTGTGATCATGTGCAGAACTGAGAAGCAAAAGTATTGACTTTTGCAATCTCTAGATCAGGGTTAAGGAGCCTATGGCTCCTTTGATGATAGCAACTGGCTGCTCTCTGGCTCTCAGAAAAATTTTACCTGACATTCTTTCATTCGCAACAAAACATGCTCTATTAAAACTAATACATGAAGTTAGTCGAATTCACTGTTAAGAAAATAGTTAATGGCTCTCATAGGGTTGCATGTTGCAATATGAAGCTATAATGGCTCTCTGAGATGATAAGGTTCCCGACCCCCTCCTCTAGATGCTCCAAATTTGGGACATTGGAAATCAAGTTTTTGTAGAAGCACAAAAGTGAAAAATCTGAACCGCTGGTTCTGCTTGTAACTGTAGTTGTGTGCTGTGTGTGTCTTTTTTCGCCCATGCGCTACGGTATGTGTGCTGAAAGCTTCGCGAGAAGAAAAGCTCACGAAAGCCAGGAATAAACGTTCACAAATTCCAACTGTTTTTGCAGCTTTCCCGGTAAAAATTTGCATTACCTAGAAAAAGCTCAGTTTTGCACGTAAAAGCTATTGCAATGGAAGAGAAATGTGGAAAAATTCAATTTTTATACTTTTTTAGGAAAGCACGTTTGCTAGCGATCAATTTTCTGCAATTATGTGAATTTTGAGTTTAGTGTTTTCAGAGGTAGCAACTTTTGTGAGGAAAAGGAAAAATCATTAACATCGTGAGCCTTTCTTCCGTGAAAATGTCTGCCCTTAATGTAATAGTGGAGCAGGTCAGATGGAGATTCAGCATCATCATAGTGTGTCAACTGCTTTTAGCACGTTGACTGTCATGCATCTAAATAGTTAACAATATTCTGCCATTCATTCCAATTTCCCATATTAATTTCCTGTCAACTTCTTTAGGTTGTCCATCTATGTAATCCTTGGTCTTCCTCTGCTGCGCTTGCCATCGATCTTTCCTTCAAGCAGCTGAAGTTGTAGAAAATTTTATTTTGACAATGTGACCAAAATATTTGCATTTTCGTTTGACAATGATAGACAGCACCAGCTTTTCTGTATCTAATATTCTCAGGACTTCCTTATTTATTGCATGTTTGGTATGTGAACTTCATAGCATTTTCTTATAAGACCACATATCAAAGGCATTGATTCTTTTACAAAGGGTTTTTGATATTGCCTAGGCTTCTGCACCATAGCTAAGTTATGTTGACCACACATAACATTTAATTAGTCTCAATCTAGTTGATATACTTATTTTCTTTGATGTTGTGATTTTTAACATGTTGTTAGATGTCCCCTTCGCTATTTCTATTCTTCTTTTTATTTCACCATCGCATTTGCCACTGTCTGTTGTTAAATAACCAAGGCATGTAAATTGCTTAGCTTGTACTATTGCTCTCCCTTCTATTGTTATCGTAGCATGGTACAATTTCTTTTAGTTACAACCATCAATTTGGTTTTCTTAATATTAGCGCTCATCCCATATTCTTATCCTTTTTCATTTACAGTATTTATCAGGTCTTGTAATTTGAGAGTATCAGTTGCCAGTAGCCCAGTATCATCTGCATATCTTGATTTATTTATATATACCCCTCCAATAACTACACCCGGCATGTGTTCCACTTCTCTGAATATCTTTTCCGTAGATAAATTGTAGAGGTTTGGTGATAGTACACAACCTTGTCTTACAACTTTCTCTATCCCAATTTCTGATTTTTAGTTCTTATCACTGCAGTCTGTTCCCAATATATTTTTATGATTATTTGAAGGTCTTTGTCATCAATTTCTATTTCTTTCAAGCATGCTATTAGTTTTGTGTGGTTAACCCGATTGACATCTTTTATATGGTCAATAAAACATATATACAGGTCCTGTTGCACTTCTATTGCTATTTCAAGAATGTTTCGTAAATTGAATGTTCCCCCTCCTGCACGTATTGCTGATCTAAACCCACTTTCAAGATTATTGCATTCTTCATCGATATTGTTTGCTATACATCGTTGTATGATATTCAGTAGAAGTTTGGCGACATGACTCATTAGGCTTATGATTCTAAACTCTGTGCAGTCTTGTGCTTTTTTCTTATTTTGGGAATTGCTATAAATATTAGTTTTTCTAGTTCATTTGCTATGTACCCTGTGTTGCATATTATAATGCAAAGTTTTTTTATATTCCATTAAAATTGTGTTCATCTAAAGCTTTTCGCATTTCAGTTGAGATTTCAACCAACCAAGCTGCTTTTCCATTTTTCATTTGAATTTTCCATTTTTCTTCTGCATCTCTTCATGTAGTATGCTAATTCCAGTTGTCATTGCAATATGAGGCATTTTGGTTCTATTTTCATCATATAACCCTGTAATATACTCTTTTCATCTATTAGTAATGTCTTCCTCCTAAATAAGAGATTTCCAGCTGTGTCCAAAATGAATCCATTGTTGTAGCTATATATATATATATATATATATATATATATATATATATATATATATATATATATATATATATATATATATATATATATATATATATATATATATATATATATATATATATATATATATATATATATATATATATATATATATATATATATATATATATATATATATTACTATTGTTCTCTGACTTTAGCATGTAGTTCTCTCGAATTATGGTGTTTCTCAAGTAAGTTCTTCTATTTCTTCACTATGCATACTCAACCAATTTTCTTTTGTATTTCTGCAATCATTGATTATTTCTTTATTTAACTGATTACATTTATATCTATTAGCATTTTCATAAGTTTTCGGTTCGTCCATCTTGCTTAAAATATCGTCAGTCATTCATACTTGTTTTTTGTTTTTGTTCTTAGCAGGAGAATCTCGTTTGATGTTGTTATAATATTCTCTTTCACTGTATGCCAGATGTCTTCTACATGTTCTTCGTAGTCAAATTTTTTTCAAGTTCTTCTACGAGGAGAGTATTAAATTTGATTCTTATTTCACTTTTATACCTAACTTCATATGAGCTGTTATTAAGTTGCTTGGTATCCAAGTGCTGTCTATTGTTGTCTTTAGCTGAATCTTCATTTTTATCATTAATGGGTTATGATCTGAATTAATGTCTGCTTCTGCATAAGTTTCTGCTTGCTTCACACACTTCCATGTGTATAAGTTTCTTGGGTGTTGCTTGAAATTAGTGTTGGTTATAATTAATTTGTTTTCCTGAAAAAATTCTAGTAGTCATTCTCCACCTTTATTTCGCGTGCCCAACCCGTTTTGACCAGTTATGTTACAAGTTCTTTCATTAGATTATTGATGAATTTGGGGTGGACATTCCAGACACTGTAATTGATCGAGCTCCTAGAAGTGGGAAATTCGCTACGATTATGGGTAAGAGAGTGCAACAAATGATCGTGAGATTTACCACATGGGGACATAGCTCAATAGTCTACAAAGCTGGAATGCAGACCTCAAAATACCATATCACACTGGACTTGACCAGTAAACGAAGAGATCTAATTAAGAAGGTGAACGAATCTATGGCCAGTGAAAATGAATCCTTTGTACTTGCAGACATAAATTGTAATCTATGTTGGCTTATGAAGGGTGAATTCCTCTATTCTGATGATTTGCAGGAATTTGAGAAATTGAGAGACTGTGACTCCAAAAAATTTCGCTACCTAAATTAAATTTGTTTTTTTTTTAAAATCAATTTAATATTATTAGCTTGAATTATAGTTGTTTACGGTAAGCATCAAGCTAGTATTTAAATAGAAAATAGCAAAGGCAATCTGATTATTTAAAAAGGTCTTCTTTCCAAAATATAGAATCATAGACCAATTTCTCTCCTATCAATTTTCAGTAAAATATTTGAGAACTAATGTATCAACGGCTCTCCAACTTCCTTGAAAGATTTGAATCGCTGTTTAATCTGCAATTTGAATTTCGTAGTGAATACTCAACTGACCATGCACTAGCTAGTCTGACTGAAAATATAAGGTCAACCCTAGGAAATAATAGATTTGGGTTTGGAATATTTATTGATTGCAAAAAGCTTTTGATACTGTACACCATTATTTTTTTTAAGTAAACTAGAACATTATAGAATCAGGGAAAGTTCTCAAAGTTGGTTTAAATCATATCTACACGATCGCAAACAGTTTGTTTCTGTGAATGGTCATTCATCCTCTATACGTAGAATATCATGTAATGCTCCTCAGGGATCAGTGCTAGGTCCTTTGCTATTTTTAATTTATGTTAATGACCTATAAAATTCGTAAAAGCTCTTTAAGTTTCCCTTGTTTGCTGATGACACCAATATCTATTTTGAAGCTGATGATTACACCAGACAAATTAGAACAGTTAACAAAGAACTTAAGACAGCTAAAGTTTGGATGGATTGTAATAAACTTGCATTGAATATAGAGAATACACATTTAGTATTTTTCTATTCATCCAAAAAGAAAGCAACAGATTTGATTCCTCTCAAATTTGGCAAAGAAAATATACAAAGAACGAACTTTGTGAAGTTCCTAGGTGTACTGGTTGACGAACATCTATCCTGGAAGTGCCACATATGTGAACTTCGCAAAAAACTATCTAGAACCAATGGACTCTTCTTGAAGCTGAGGCATTGGCTCCCCTTAGCAACTCTTATCTGCCTATATAATTCATTATTCTCATCTTTTCTAAATTATGGGATAATTTTCAGGGGCCTTATATTTGAAAACTACATCACTCCTCTATTTCTCCTACAAAAAAAATCCTTAAATGTATAAATTTTCATTTAACTACAGTCCCATCTGCACCTTTATTTTATTCGTTGAGGATTCCCTAGCTTGAAGACTTATTTCATTAGAACCTTTTAACATTTGTTTGTAAAGCTATAAATAAAATCTCACCAGTCTATTGTCATGAATATTTCACCCCAGATTCTTCTGTTCATAGATTTGGAACTCGACAGGCCACTAGAGGTGATCTATTCATTTCTTTGAAACGAACAAACCTCTATATATTATATATATAATTGCAGTTTCGCATTAACAACAAGAGTGGCTCATGTAGTTTCTGCTTCTGCTGATCTGCAAATTACACCTGAGTACTCACTCCAAGCGTTTCTGTCCTGTGCTAACGATCTTATGTATTTAAAATCTTCCTCTCTCCTCAAAGTTGGTATCAGAAAGTTTCTGTTGATTGATTTTGCCCTGTTGATGTCTTTATTCAGTGTTGTTACTATACTTTCTCTGGGTCTAACTCTAAACTTTTTCTCTGATTCTTCAAAGTAGAATTTCATGGCTTGAACTGCTGGTGTTTCATCAAAACGACGTAATACATGACCGAACAACCTCCATCTACCTGTCAAGATATCGATTGATATTGGCCTCTCATCGCATCTTTTATACAAATTTTGATTTGAGATTTTATTTGGGTATTTTTTACCTATTAGTTTTCTTAGTTGTTGTCTGTGAAAAGCATTAAGATCTTTGGTCTCTTTTTGTGTCATTTCCCAAGTTGAACTGTTGTACAGTAGGACAGGTTTTACAAGTGTTCTGTATAGTTTGAGGCGAAGCTGTTCGCTGATATGATCTTTTCTGAACCAGATGTTATTTAATCTATTCATTGAAGCTATGGATAATTGTTTTCTTCTTTGTATGTCTTCTGTATCTCCTAACAGGGAACGTAGCTTTTTAACTGTCCTCCAACTCGCTGTGTTTCTGTCTCCTCTGAATATTTCTATTTGCTCTGTTTTGCTATTGTTTACTTTCAAGTTGTCTCTTAGTAGAATCTCTCCAGTTTTATCGGTGATGATGTTCTTTTCATTTTCATTCGTGGTCATGAAATCTGCATCATCGGCATATGTAGCTTCTTGTGGTAAAAAGGATAGAGGCGTGTTACCATTGTCTTCATCATCTTTGTTGTTTTTCATCTCGTGCCTAAAGTTCCTTACTTTACGAAGTGATTCCTCAAAATAGATGTCAAACAATACACCGCTTAGCGCATCACCTTGTGGCGCTCCCATATTGCTGTTGAAGGGTTCAGTCTCAGCCTTGTTTATTCTTATTTCCAACTTAGTATTGCTTAGCAACAACTGAATCATCCTTACTTCGTCTTCATCGAGGAAATTCTTTATTATGTTAATAACCCTCTATGATCTTAAAACTGTGCAGTACTTTGGCTCTAAATTATGAAATACTCTGCCGCTTTTCATAGGGGTTGCTGGTTCTATTACTGCCTTTCGGTCAAAATTGATAGCCTTTTTTATCGATCCATATACCTGGAAAGTAAAAACTTGTGAGGTCTGTCTGGTTCAATTATCGTTTTTTTCTTGTTGTTGGTGTTTTCTCTGTTTGTCCTCTTTAAATTATTGCTCTTTACTGGTAGGGGCTCCATCTCGATTAGTTTAAACTATTTAGGGAGCTCCTCTTTAGCCAAATCATACTGTATTACATGTATTTTGTTAGTGCTATAATTTATTGCTGTTGTTGTTGTGTTGCTGTTGTTGTACTTGAATGAATTGATGATGATGAAATTGAATTGAATTGAATTCATAGTTTTATTGCAGCATTGATTTCAAGGTAGAATAACTCTATTTCTTCATCTTCATGGTCTGGTGTTGGAGGATTAGCCTGAATGATACTGATATTAAGTGGCTTCCCTTGTAGCTTTATCATTTTCACTCTTTCAGAGATTGCCCAATTTCCTATTTAAAATATTGCTATTTCCCTTCTCATGATGATTCTTACTCTATTACCGTGTTCCCGTGCTTCAGAATATATCCTGATGTGATCATCTCCATTATTGTTCCGTTGTCTGTCCATTTGCATTCTGAGATCCCCAGTACATCCAGTTTCATATTTTCCATTTCCTTTAAAGCATTATTCAGCAATCCAGCTTGGAATAGTGTTCGAACATTCCATGTACCAATGCGTAAGGTCTATTCCTAATTATCAGAACAACTCTCTCACAGTGGCGAAGCTAGAGGACATGCTTGTCATGCACTGCATGACTAATGCTGTTCTAGAATATCAATTTTATTTGAAAAGTCCGTCAACAAATTGTTCTGCAAAAAGAAGCTACAATATGGCTTATATTTGTTAGCAAAAAGCTTTTTACTTTTATCCCTACTGATGACTTAATTTGACCTTGGATGCTTGGGGTTAGTGCTGAATATGGGTTGGATTCGATCCGTTGCAACATTCGCAAGTCATTATTACTATAATCACGAATGGTCATGCACTTTTTAAAACTGAGTGACTGAAATGATGTCATAGCAAATTAGAGTGCTTTCATTGGGCAAATCCATAGCTAATTCACCAATCAAAGCTCGGAACATCACCCCTTAGACACGTGGTATCATGCACTTTGCAGAATGCGTGATGCAATAATTTAACGAAAGACTGGGTACTACCTTGACCTTGTGACTTTTGTCTGGCCTAACTGAAAGCGAGAGACTATACGAATTACATTCCACTGTATTTTTGATGGCTCAGCTAAGTGCACAAGACATTGTCACAAATAGAAATGTTGTATCAGAATTGATCCATAAATCGTTCTTGGCGAGAGGTGTTGCTGAATAAGGTTTAATTGTACAACAAAATCGACCCAAACTGAAGCTTGCCATTCGAAGCCATGGAAGAGCGTTTCATCAACAGTGTTATGAGAAGAAGGATTGGTTGTATGGAAGTGAAGTAAGGCAAGGTCTGTTCTGCTGGCCATGCTTACTTTTTAAGCCTAGAGTTTCTACCACATGGACCTTAGCAGGCTCTAAAAATATGCGAGGTTTCCTGTCAGATTGCCAGAAACACGAGAAATCTTAGTCTCACATGGAGGCATACAAAATGTTGAGTACATTCGACGTATCGGAGAGGGTTGACGTTATATTCTCTAGAGCAAGAAGAGAGGAGATTGAGCGGTTTAATAAAGAGGTAAGGCAGAATAGGGTTACATTAAAAATTTTGTCTGAGGTTGTGCTCTATTTAAGCAAACAAGAGCTATCATTTAGGGGGCACGATGAGTCGAGTGTCAGCTTAAATAAGGGAAAAAATTATAGGGAGCTTCTTGAGCTTATAGCTAAGTTTGATCCCCAGTTTGAGCGTTGCCTTCATGGAAGGCTGAAAGATTCACAGAGAGGGGCTGAAGTGGGTGGGACTTTTACTGGGGTTTCATCTGATATCCAGAATGATATTATCGAATCTATAGATTTAGTAATTCAAGATGAGATAGACAAAGGAGATATGGTCCTCTTTTATTGGAAAGGAGATATGCTCCTCTTTTTAACCTTTCTTTGCTTAAACAGCAACTTTTGTTTATCTATAGAGATTCTGATTTCCACAAAGCAACTGCTCAAGAGCTGTTGGATTACATCAACAATCTCAACTTGCAAACATGTTTTTTTGAAGTTTTCAAACTTCTGTTATTAAACACAACAATTGCTATATCTTCCTCATCAGTAGAAAGGTCTTTTTCATGCTTAAAGAGAATTAAAACCTACTTGAGAAATAGGATGGAGCAGGACCGCCTTGGGTGCTTGTGTCGAATATCTGTGCACAAGGACATATTGAAAGAGCTAGAAAATAGAAGTCTATTGCATTCCTTGATTTTAGATAAATTCATAGAAAAGCCAAGAAGGCTTAATTTTGTATTCAAATAATCTTACCATTTTGCTGATATGCCATAACCTTTCATAATATGGCTTTGATTATCATATTCTGTGCTAGATGGATTCTCTTTCCAAATTTCAATTATTGTGATAGAAGGAATCCAGTAAACTATTTAGTAGATCCTCTTTTGTTTTCTGATATACCATAGCCTTTCACAATATGGCTTTGATTATCATATTCTGTGCCAGATGGATTCTCTTTCCAAATTTCAATTATTGTGATAGAAGGAATCTAGTACAATATTTAGCAGAACCTCTTACATGCGCTGATCACATTTTCTTAGTGCTTATCATTTGAAGAAGCTCCAATTGCTCCCTAAGTTTTTAAAGCAAATCAGTAGATCCTTTTATATAGATACTACTTGTCATTGGGATTTTATAGTATGTAGTGTTGGGGAAAGCCCCATAGTCTATGCCAAAGCCCACAACAGGGGATTGAATAGAATGATCAGTAGAGAGAGAAATTTGATCATGTTTGTTGATGTTAAATTTGGAAGAGGATATCTTATAGGAATTTTGGAAGAACACCCCATAGATTGCTAGTGCTTGGAAAGCATGATGATGTGTGTCAGAGATGTGCCAAGACACTTTTCATTAGGGGGGGCATTTTGACCATTTGACCAGCTACCTTTACTAAAAAAAGAAAAGGTCACAGAAATTACTGTGATCATTTCTCTTGTAGCATAGCCAGATTTTGACCAACTTTCTTGCATTTTTGAACATATTGGGATCACCATGCCGCTATACTCCCCATAAACATATCACTGATTTGTGTTATAGATTTTGGCGGATTAGATAGGGCAAGTCAGGGAGGGAGGGATTGTAGAAAAATTTTTGTGTTTCTGGCAATTCTCAATGGATCTGGAACAATACTGCTATTTTCTTGTGAGCTATGTCCTTGGGCATACCTAAATAAATGGAAAAGTCAGCGAACAGAGGAAATGTCATTACTTTTTTTGGAAACCAAAGAACTTATTCAGGTTGCTTACCCCCAATTCCTTCATTGCCATGGAATTGGTGGGGTTCCCTAAGCCTAAAAGGAAACTCAAGCAAGAGGCAAACCCTTGACGTGGGGCTTGAGCTTAACTCAGTATCCTATATTGAGAACTAATTTGCCTTGGCAATGGTACCAAGTTCTACACTGCATCTGAACAGTAGATAGTAATCAAATATACTTGCATTAATGTAACCAGTGAGAGCTGGTTGATAACTCGTACTTTGTGAACAGGATTGCATTGCGCATGCGCACTGAATTTTGCATGACCAACTCGTCAGAGCTAGCTTCGCCACTGCTCTCTCAGGCAATCACCTCCCATGCGGGTTTGAGTCCTTGCCGTCATCTGTTGTCTTACTTGCAAAGAATTCAGCATCTTCTTCCCAGTATGCCAAATCCAGTATCATCACAGGGAACTCCAACTCCACCTTCTTCAATATTTTCATTGCTGTTAATCATTTGATTCATGACTAACTATAGGAGAGTATATGGTGGGGCCCTAATCACTTCCACGGTGGCTGGCCATATCTCATTTTCTTCATGATAATGCCCTTGATGTGTTACCGTTGCCCCGCTAATTAACTCTCCAACCTTATGGAATTGTGTTGGTGACAGACGGGCGCTATTTTCAAGGGCTCTTCCAATTAACACTTTGCACCAATATTTTACAAGAACTTAACCAACATCATCATGAACACTGAAGGAGCAAACGTGAAAAAAGTGTTTAACGCTCTAGAAACTTAAAAAAGAAACATATGGGCCAATATCTCGATAATACCTGCGATATCTGCTTTAATGAGCATGGCTGGAATCAACAAATCACCATCGCTGCCATTGAAGCAGCAAAACGCGAGGCCTTATACATGAGATAGTGGTAAATAAGGAAGCTTCGCACCGTGAAACCCAATACGCCAATGGCTATAATTCATAATAATCTGCATCCGCACATACCCAGACGGATTTTCATGAAACTACTAAAGAAGATGGTTTACAGGCATTAAAAAATCAATTTCTAGATTTTAAGTGCTATGCTTTGAAGACCAAGCAAAATGAAGAGCAGGACCACCTAATTCTTCTTCTTTGTCTTCTAGCTTCTCCCATTTAGCATGGGGTCGCTGCGGCAGATACTAGCGCCTTCCATGTGTCCCTGTCTTCCACTGATGGAGTCCTTCCATCTTTGCTTCGAATGTCCCCTTCCTCTCCTTCCAGGTGGTTCCATGCTCAACAGTCTTCTTCCAACATAGCTCTCCTCCCTCCTCTTCACATGACCAAACCATCTCAACCTTGCTCTTCTGCATCTCACTCTGATGTTCGTCACCTTCATTCTTTGCCGGATGTTTTCATTTCGCTCTCTATCTCTTCTGGCCTTGCCACACGCCCATCTGCACATTTTCATTTCTGCCACCTCCAGTTTCTTTGTTGCCTTCTTTGTCTGGGGCAGCGTCTCTAGTCCATATAGCAAGGCTGGCTGGATCACTGTCTGGTGAATCTTTCCTTTTACTTTGGCCGGTATTCCTCTGTCGCACATCACTCCAGACATCTTCTTCCAGTTGTTTCATCCAGATTGTATCCTTCTGTTGATCTCGGCTTCCACTCCTCCATCTGTTTGTTGTGTATTTCCGAGGTACTTGAGCTCATTCACTTCTGGTAGCTGCTGGTCTTGCATCTCCAAACTTCCTCTTGACACTCCACTAAGGCACATGTACTCTGTCTTTGCTCTCGACAACTTCATTCCTCTCGTCTCCAAAGCATTGCGCCACCTTTCCAGATCTTCTTCCAGTCCCGCTTTCTCCTCACAGCAAAGGACCACATCGTCTGCAAACATCATGCTCCATAGGGCCTCCTTTCTTATGTCGTCTGTGAAGGTGTCCATGATGATGGCAAACAGGAATGGGCTCAGCGCTGAACCCTGATGCAGCCCCACTTCCATTTTGAGCGGTTCTGATGTTCCTGTCACGCACTTCATCACAGTCTCACTTTCTATATACATGTCTTGTACTATCTGAATGTACTTCTCGAGGACATTCTTTGCTAGCATGCACCATTACAGCTCCTCCCGTGGCACTCTGCCATAGGCCTTCTCCAGATTGATGAGCACGCTGAGCAGTTCTTTGTGGCCTTCTCTATACTTCTCTTGTACTTGTCTCAGGGCAAAGGTGGTATCCATCGTCGACTTCTCTTTCATGAATCCAAACTGCTCTTCACTGATATTGATCAGTCTTCTCAGCCTGCCTTCTATTGTGTGCTCATACAATTTCATTTCACTAATTTATCAAGTTGTTTTTTGAAGTCATCACGACTTGTATGCCACTCTGTCGATCAAATTTACTGTTTCCCCTTACGCTATACACATTTTTTGTACAAGAACTCGGTCATTAACCAAACTGGCACTAGACAGCCTGAATTTTAAGAAAATTCTAGAAGTGCAAGAAAAGAGCTAAGAAACTATAGATAATTTTGACATGTAAAGCCATTACCTAGTTGAATGTAAAAAGTTGAACTAAGGCAATGTGGGAATGACATTCCTCTAATTCATTTACTCACGCTTGGTGCTTAGCGCATGTTTGCTCTTTTTGTTTATAATAATTATAGGAATAGTAGGGCTAGAATGAGGACTCTGTCACATGACTTCACACATCCACAAGGGATCATAATGGCTGACAATCACTGGCAAATAACCGAAGGAAGTACAACGAAGAACTAGGATTGCATGAACAACATTTATTGCAAATTCAACATTGGCTGCTCTACTTTATACTAAACTAAGGAATATGACTGGTGGTTTCATATGTTACAGTTTGGCAAGAGAAAAGGTGGATCTGAATTTTCATCGTAAGTTATTCAGTATGCATCTGGCCTAGGTTCTGGAAGCTAGCAATAGCCTATTGCTTTAACTTTTCAATATTGGCTGAGCAAAAACAACGACCTGTGAGTGCAATTCACAGAATTTGAGTTGTTAGTTGTACTGAAAAATTTTCTAATGAAGGATTTTGATCAATGCAGGTTGTGAGAATCTTTGGGATTTTTCGATCAAAATGGTTTCAAACAAGATACAAGACTTTTTGTCAAGCAAGAGACATTGAAACGGAGATAGCGTTATTTTGTCGCTGCGTGCTTTTGACCATTGAGTTATTGATGGCCTAAATAAACCTACTCTTCATTATGCACTCGCACCTCAGTCACAGTCTTGCAATCATTCTGTTAGCGGTTTCATCGACGAAACTTTATGACAAAGCTCACTGCTTTTGCCTTTTCAAGTAGTGATTCGCAGGTGAAATGGAAGACTGACTGAGTGCCTCTACATATGAACGCAAATCATCCTGTTTCTTGATATCAGAAGTCATTTCATGCGAAATCTGACATTCATCCACAGGAACTTCGTACTGCAATAAGGAAAGCCGCTCAAGCACTTGAAATAAATGATTCTTTTCAGATTATCTGCAAATGTATGTACAATAGGTTTGATAGATTAGGAGAGGCATAGCTGATCTCTTTGGGAGAGTTCAACGATGCCTCTCTGCCAATTTTTAGCAACGTTAATGCAATAGTTTAGCAGGAAAATTATTTTTCACAATTCCACTAAATGAAACAGATGTGTTGCAGATAGAGATAGTAAACATTTTCTCTACCACATCTCTGTGGAAATTCCAAATTTGGTTAGTGTTGTACTGCAATATTTGTCAAGGTATCACTCTACAAATGATCCTCAAGCATTTACTGGCATTAACTTAGGAGAACTTTGGAAGGTCAAAACCAATGAAAGCCAAGTTATGTGCATTAGTGATTCCTTAGAGATGAGTAGACAGTTGTAAACTTTCTATTTGTCAGCTTAAATCACTTAGTCATTAGTGGCAGGTAACGTTATTTTGCAAAATATTTAAAGGTGAACTACAAAAGAAAGCAATAACTGCTAAGGAAACAGTTATTGAGAATAGGAAGAAAGCAAAACATTCAATAGAAAGCTTAACAAACTATTGACCTATAGAGGAGTTACAAGATTGATTTTGTATTAAAAGATATATTTTGTATTGGTCTGTATTCATTGTGCTTCATAAAATACAGACTTGATTGAAATTAACATTGTTGCCTAAGAAATGGTTTGGGGATTGACATAATGAAACCAGATCCGAACTGAACTCTTCTAGCTCTAGGCCCTCTGAGTAATTCTTCCTATCCACTTATTGCACTTGACAACAAAACTACGATGTCAAAAGTGATGTTCTCTCCTCCAGGGGGAGCTCTCTCTGTCCTTGATTAGCTTTATTACAATTGAGAGAGTTCCTCCTCCAACTACCTCCCTCCGCACAATTTAGTTTATTTTGATGTTCCTGTAAAGTAAATGAAGTACAACGAGGAACTAGGATTGCATGAACAACATTTATTGCAAATTCAACATTGGCTGCTCTATTTTATACTAAGCTAAGGAATGAGTGGTGGTTTCATGTGGTACCGTTTGGCATGAGAGAAAATGAATCTGAATTTTCATCTTAAGTTATTCAGTATGCATCTGGCCTATGTTCTTTGTTGACGAATGGTCAAGCCGACCTTCTCAAAATATCGCTTTCAAGTACTTTAAAAGGAGATTCTGATTTCCTTTTAATGCAGACATTCCATAATGATAGCACACTTCCACTTGATGGCAGAGATTTGTCGATAAAAATGTTTGTATGCAATGCATTGTGGAAGGTGCAGCCCCAATAAAAATGAGGGAATATAAGATAATAGGATCCTTCTGAGCGACTATTGAATCCCCAGCACCCATAAAGCTGGAGTAGATTAGGAGGGTATGTTGCATCCTGTTTTGGAACGACTTAATGGCAATGCAGAACACTTCTAGCTACAACGCCAGCAAATTCTTGGGGGGTAATGCCTCATAATAATGTTAGACACAATTACCTGTGCTTGAATTCCCTTTCTATTTCCATGATCGCTGTGACTACATTTGCAGTTATTTGGGGGGAAGGGGCAAAGTCACCTCCAGAAGCCCTCGACTCATGAAGTCTAAATCCACATTTTTTATATAAAAGAACTTATTTGGCTGAGTCTCAATTGTCTTATCAGCTTTTTCTTAAATAAAGCGTTCGTGCAGGCAAACACTCAGCTACCTGTAAAATATTCGGAAAACTCAGCACCGCTGCTGCCTCATTATTCTTGAAAAACCGCCACTGGTTTAATATCACATTTCATTTGCTTCGTCATTGTGTCTACTGTCCTTACTTTCTGCTTGTATTTACTAAATAAGCGTGAGGGGCTTAAAAATTTCGAGAACTAACAATCAGGGGTGACGATGGTAGATACTTTTGCGTATCTGACAATCGTTGCCGTGATTGTTAGGGAGCAGTCGTAAAATACAGAGCCGACCGGAGCGGAAAGGATTGCACATTGCCACCAAAACTTTTAAGAGAAGAATGTTGGGCTGAAAAAATACTTCCTGTTGAAAAGATGGGCCATGAAATTTTTAATCTAGCACAGTCCAAAAGCTTTTCTGATAAATATCAATTTTCAATCATTGCTATCAGAGTCACTCTCGCATATCACTTTCTATCATTTTGATACCTTGTGACAGTTTCATCCTTTCTCTCTGAAAGCATTGTGCTATAGTGCTATCCTTCATGTTTCTAGACATCTATCATGTATTTGCTTACATTTTCTATGGAGGCTATTCCTAAAACTATTTGAAAATTTGTATCTTTTGTGAAAATTCCACATTTTTGAAATTTTACTGCAGCCATCATCCCCAAATGCACCTGTTCAATTGGATGTTCAAGCCAAACAAATGCATCTTTAGTTGTAGAGTGTACAAGACAAGTTGGTTTATAAAAGCAATAAAAACAAAGATCAAAATCTCTTTGACTAGCACTATCAGATAATAATCTATGATTGGGAATTGTACTCAAATCTGACACAGCGTTTGGAAAAGCTTCATTTTTTCTTCTTTTCATTCACTTTGTCATTTTCTAGTCTCCTCTTTCTCTATCTTACCATTTTGTGTACTCAATATATATTCAATAAGTGTGCCCAATAGTTAACTGAACTGGTTCTCCTGGTTAATGAAAAGGGACTTTGTGTCTCTTCAGTGAATTTCGGAATATCGTTAATCACTTGATTTACAGTATGATATTGCAATGCCTCTACTAAATAACTTACTTCTTCTGTTTGTCCTTTCTATTCCAATTCAATGCTATTGATTTCATTTGAAATGACATCTTTGGTACCTGATGCCATGACTAAGCTCGTTGCATTATGAGACTACATATCTTGAGCCAAGACCCAAAATAGGTTTGTACTTATTGCAGTTTGTGCTGTTGCAAATCAAAGCTTTGCATTTCTGCTTAATGAAAGAGCGCGAGTACCGTAGTTTGTAGATTGGACATACCTACTTATTGAGTCCACCAAAACTGGGCATATTTCAATGGACAAAGCATTCTATGGAAAAGTAAATTAAATGCTTTCAAAGCCCCCTCTTTTTCTTCATGGGAAGTCTTTTCTACAGAGCTATATTTTTCCTCATCTACTAGCTTTCATAAGGGTGTCCTTTTGATAGCTAGAGGAAAACATTTAGGCTTAGCACATAAAGAAAACACTATGATTTATTATTTTGGATAAAATTTTGATTTACATACTAAGTTTTGACTTGCAATTTCCCTCCGGCCCAGCATATAAATCTAAAGAATGACTAAACCTATCTTCTGAAGATTTATCAAACATTTCCAATTTTAGGCTCTTTCTTCAGCACACTTGAATCATCAATAGTCCATTTATACAGCACATTTTCTTTCTCACTCTGCATTCTCCTCTAAGATTCTTACTGCTTTAGCAATACATTAAGCACCCTATCGCATTTATGATTCAGCAGATGTTTATACAACAATTACAGCCATGATACAACTGCAACTATCCCTAGCTGCCAAAATATTCTTCCATCTTTGCACAGCCTCTTTTTGATAAATCACAGCCATCATTTTACCCATGGACTGTGAAAGCTTGGCTCAAGCGCCAGGAAAAATCAAAATATGCTCAAAAGAAGAGTAAGTATCTATTGGATGTTGAAGACACTTCAAACATTTCACATCACTGATATGATATTGGGGGCTTCTTGGTGAACATGTTGCTTGTACCCAATGAATCATCAAGCTTCAAAAGCTTGTAGGCATTGTGGAAGGATTTCAACACACATGTTTCGTGAGTCTGGATCCAAGAATTGCTTCGTACTTATGACAAATGGAACATTACACATCATTGAAGTGAGTGTAAATAGGTCTAAAGAAACTTCACAAAACTACATGTCTCACCGTGGGAATAGCAATTTAACGCTACACAAGTACTAGTTTTTAAAGGACATTGTTGCTTAAATGCTACTTTAGAAACAAGAAAAAGTAAAGGAAATTTTCCAACACATTGCATCTCGATAGCAGAAAAAGATCACTATTAGTCAAAAATGTTTATAAAATTATGATATCTGAGGTGAAAGTAGGAGATAAGACGCTGAAGGTGTTATTCTCAACATTAATAGGAAGGGCCACAGCAAAAGCACCTCTTGTAAAGGAAAAGAAGGCCAAGGAAGGACAACAGAAATTTCTAGTTATGAAGAGTTTGAGGAGGACTTATTACACCAGAGTGGAAGATACACTGAAGATTAGGCTTACTGCAGATATATCAATTTATAGAGTTAATTAATCATCAATTACCATAGCAGTATAATTTATAGTAAACTATTTTTTGCTTGAGCTGCAAGTACGTGTGGATGTGATATTTTTTCAAAATTTCTTTCCAGAATAGAAAAAAATTGGGATTTTGAATGCCTTATATATGAAAAAATGATGAATTTTTCTGCATGTTTCAAGTAAATGCAAAAGCAGGGGCAATTTTTGATATTTTGAAGTGATACATAAATCTTGATCTAACAAATAGAGCTGAATCCCCTTGAGTCCTTTAGAAAGAAAGGCATTCTCTAGCATTGTACCAATGTACCAAGCTACCTGTTTTGAAAGTCTTAATGACAAAATTAAGGGGGCCATGAAACTTTATTTGGAGATACATTGGGGCCAGAAAAATCTTTTTGATGTTTGTGTTGGGCTACAAAATTTCATAGAAAAGTTTGAAATCCCTTCGGCCTCGATCTGTCCCATACTTTATAACTCCTCCCTTAGTTTTCGAAGTTTCTAAGCCCCTCATGCTTATAAGAACCCAAAATTATTACTTTCGAGTATTTCGTGCTTTGCTTTGGTATATTAAATTAACTCCGCGTTATTTACTATTTTCCTCTTCAGAATCCTTCTCAACATTTGAAGGAAAGGATGAAAGTGGCTAATTAAAATATACGTGATTTTGTAAATCCCCAAATTTATTCCAACCTTTTTATTATTAATTTTCAAGAAATTTTTTGCAGCCCCCCTCCCCCATTATTCGATACTCCAGAGTTGTTACGCAGAGAATATGGGATACTTGTTCTTCACAAAAGCAATCTTCTTGATTATTGAGTGTTTTAGAGTAACTTTTCACTTTGCTTATTATCATATTGTACCATCAAATTAGAAAAGTAGCAGAACAACACAGGCTGAAGCAACGTAGAGATGTAAATGGCGCTAATTTTATCGTCACTCTATACTAATATGCAATTATGCACATGAGGTTTCCTTGACGGCGCTACTCCTCCTAGGCCGTTTGCTCTATTCGCCCGAAAATTCCCCACGTGTTTCTCATGTACCGTGGCTGTGCATCGTAGAAAGGATTTTTTTTATTTTGGTGCGCGCTTGGGAGAGAGAGGATTTTCCGATTGTCCGCTCGGTAATACCGTGTCATATGGCTGATGGAGATATATCGTCGATATAGAATGCATGTGGAAAGACCGAATATTCTACGTTAGCAGTACGACATTGAAGTAGTCTATTTTTGGTACAAAACTCAGTTTCGTTTATCGACAATGGCTGAATTGAGATGCGATATTTCCTGCTGCTGCATTATGTGTTTAATATTGCGTCTGCACGACGTACTGATTCCAGTTTCGTCGTTTGTCGTTAGTGGATGAAGGACATATGATATTTTGCAGCGATATAGTGGTCTATTTTCCGGGACGAGAATCAGTTTCGTTTTTCGCTAATGGATGACTTGAGATACGATATTTCCTGTTGCTCCATTCTGTGTTTGATATGGCATTTGTGCGACGGGCTAATTCATTCTCCTGTTGGCACACTTTTTCTGGTAAAGGTAAGTTGATTCTTAGTAATTAAAATAGTTATAGGACGAGTGCTTTCTTTGTATTTAGCTTAGATTTTGCGTGCGGCTTAGAGCTGCTTGCCTGTGTGCTACACACAAGTATCTTTGCTCGGCCTGCCCTGACACTCGGTCTCCATAGTAGATAGAAAAGAAATAGGTAAACTAAGATATTTTGAGTTCTGTCTTTGCCTTTAAGCAGTGTGGTTTTCATCAATTTTTCCGTATTTTGTGTCCGTGCCGATGTAGAGCACTTTGAATATATGTTGGATTTTCTTCCTGATATTGGCCTACTAACTGTGCTGCTTTGAGCAGATTTCCACTGTTCGTGTGATATCCCTTGCTGTAATTCATGTTCCAAGGAACAGGCAACACTCTTTTTGCACTTATTTTTGCGTTTTGTGAGCGCTTTTGCCGTTTTCCATTATTTTGGAATAGTAAATTCTGATATCCGCTCTCCTTTTGTTCTTGGCGACCTTTCAAGGCAGATTGATATTGCAAGTTCTGTTCTCGCGAATTGCTTGAATTCAAGTACCTGAAATCTCCTGCCAGGGATTGGATTTATTGAGTTGCTATTTTATGAGTGGAAATTGGGGGCATGGGGCTCTTTCAGGGGGGTAGTATTTATTTTGTTCTTTGGAAAGCACTCCTTATTTAGGGATACCATTTCATAAACCTACTATAGTAATTCTTAGGGTGTATCTGTCATACTGCTAATTTATAAATGAGAGTGCGGAGATATACATGGAAAATTAGGATAGATAAAGTAGCTTGCGAAAGTACTTGTATCTGGTGTTAGGACGTCTCACATGTAGTTATTTGCTATTTAGACTCACAGTGCTCGGACAATACTGTAGAGGTCTACGTCGTTTCGCGTTTTATATTAGATATTTGGACTGTCAAGGCTTGGAAAAGGTTGAGAGTGCCGTCAGATATTGGTTGTTCGTGAGATACGTCGAGGGCTCGACTGGAAATGAGCGAGCAGATTCTTTATAGTTTCCAGGAAATGTTAGCATATGTGTATATCGGCAGTTTCTATTGATTAAATTGTAAGAGGCACGTATATGTCTTACTTTGCAAAATTTCTCTCTTAAAGTTTGTTAGTAAGCTACTATTTGCTTACGAAGTTACAGTTTTTTTTATAGTAACCCTGATAGTCAGGGGTAAGGGTTATTTCTGGGGCTTACTGAATGTGTTTTTAGGATGATTGTTTGTCATAAAGGCCATTTCAACAGATTTGTTTTATACATTTTCTTGCATTAAAATTTATGACTTCTGTAATTTCTGGGTTCTGGCTTATAAAGCTTACCAGGATATTCCGTGAAAAGTGATTTAATTGTGTTTCTCTCTTGTCATCAGTCATATTGTCACTTTAGTGCACTATTGAATCCTCCATAGTTATGTAAGCATTAGGAATGTGGTCCATGAGCTTTTAGGTAGTTGTTAGGTAATGACTGTTATGTCTTAGACCACTATGTGATTTTAGGTTAAATGGCAAGCTTTATGTTTAAGGAGTTGGGGCTATTTTAGGTGCATCATTACAAGGATTTTGCTTTAGGGTGAGGCATTATGAATGCAGTGATTTCATGACTTATTAGATGCAGAAAAGTGATTCTACCAAAAGTGTCTTTTTTATCTAATTGGAATCATAGACTACTTGGTAGAGGGGAGGGGGAGACATCCTTCTTGATACTGTATTTTACAGAATGATACTTTCAGTAAATATGATGTGCATTATGATCATTTAATTTTTAATAATCTATGGATTATCTATTGTTGCTTTTTCTCCTTAAGAGGAAATATGTTCAGGGTTCGCACATACAGGTGATAGGATGTTCATGCAACATTTCTAGCTCTAGTGTGGAGGGCAATTGTTAGGCATTACAGTGCACTTTTATTTGTTGTAACTAATGCCTCCAATGTGTATAGATAATCTTTAAGGTGTTGATGTAATGGTAGTGTTTTCACACATATTTTAGATATTGCCATATGCTTTGTATTCTATTTTCCACACATCACAATGCACATTCTAGGACACATTTTCTGTTTACAATCTCTGGTACTAGATATTATTTGTTGGGGCTAGGAAGCAATATGTTGTGCTGAACATTATTTCACTGGCCATTTTATAGCGCATAAAGCTTGTTTTAAATATTTAAAGTCATATGTATCATTTATGGGGTAAGGGCCAAGTGAGGTTTGTCATTAAATGCTTCTGACCCATGAGATTTGAGGGGGCAATATCAAAACTTTTTAAGTATAGCAGCATATTTGATTTAACCAATTTTCTACCCTCAAAGTGAAGAACTCTTTCTGAGGTTTTCTTCATTAGTGAGACAACATTTGCGAACAGGCGTTGTGTTGCTGTGTGCACAAATAATGAATGAGATTTCAATGATAACTCGATTTAGCACTCATTTACACTCAAGTGCCTAAGCTCATCAACAAATTCGAGGTAGTTTTGTTTGATATTCAGTTTGATGACTCCTCAGTCTGACATTCTTCAGTCTGTTATTTATTTCTCTACAGGCTGTGAAGATATACTTTTGGCTTAGCGAGAGAGTGGTATTTATGTATATTGTTTTGATGCAATGAATGCCATGACAGAATTCTATTCAATTAATATTTCTGGTGTCCAGAACAGGCTGCAATGTAATGAACTGTAGATACTCTATTCTCTAAAGGACTTAGTATTTAGAGACTCTTCATTCCCTGTAATACTCCAAGGTCTTATTGGGACTGTTTGTATTACTACCTATACTAGCTGCTCTTATATTGAACATTTGTATACCTCAGAGCTTGATTAATGTATAGCAGAGTATTTGTGCTATAGCTCTTAGTCTTGTAAATGGTTTATGCATCATGAAAATTTACATCACTTGATGTCGTTTGATGTTATCTCTACCGTGTTTTAATAGTCTTAAGTAACACAGAGATTGGTATTATTTCCACATTGACCCTCCTATGAAGTGAGGAATTTTGTTTCATAATTGTTTTTGGGATTTCTGCCATTTTGATTGTAGGTCTTAGCCATTGCATTCATTTTGTATGAATTTTAGTATTTCACAGAATATGATATAACCTTTACTTACAGGAAGATGGTATTAGAGACTAGCTTTTTAAATGGGTGCCCGCTAAACGCGGGCAATCACATCCCCAACTGTGATCTGCAGATTAGCCTTGGAAAGACAAGAAATGTCTCCAATAACCTATTCATGCTGAGAGAATTGTTGAGTGATGACAGTAAGTCGTATCCTGCAAAGCATGTTGATTGATGGCGTCACAGATCACTGTAATTGAGCATGTAGCCCCCTGCCATGCCTGGTTGGAATGTAGAAGACAATTGTTGACAGAAGTTGGGTGAAAGAATTGTGTAAAAATGAGAGCAAGCATATGCTAGGCGAGATATGGTTCTGCATTTCCTTCCGTCCTTTATTGAACCATGTAGTGATGCAAATGAGGTAGAATGGGGAAGGTTGTCAGCGATGCTCTTCCTGGGCCGTTTGCCCTATTTGCCTGAAAATTGGCCTAGAGGTTTCCCGTGTGCCGTCAGTGCTCATCTTGGAAAGGATGTTTTGATTTTGATGCATGTTTGGGAGAAATAGGCATTTTTTCATACTTTTTTCCCTCCAAAATCTCGAGCTCACCACTCTCTCTGGATGAGTTACATTGTCATATGGCTCATGAAGAAAGATCGTCAGTATAGTTAATACGTGGAAAGAATAAATATCCTACATGAGCAGTATGACATTGAATTAGTCTATTTTTGGTGACGAGAATCAGTTTCGGAGAAATTGGCGTTTTTTCAATTCCCCCCTCGGTGACTGAACTCAACACTTTTTCGGAATTCCTCTAAATGTCTTAAGGCTAATTGAGATGCTTCTTTGCTATAGCTAATACTTGCAATGACAGCGTATTCTATTTAAGCAGTATGGCACTTGCAGTGGTCTATTTTTGGGGACACGAATTAGTTTCATTTTTCGTTAATGGATGAGAAGAACATATGATCCAGCTGCAGCTCCATTCTGTGTTTGATATGAAGTTTGTTTGACATGGTGATTCATTTTGCTGTTGGCACCTTCTCTGGTAAGGGAAAGTTCTTCCTTGGCGTATTTCATGTTCCCAGGAATAGGAAACACTCTTTTTGCATTTATATTCGCGTTTTTGTTGGTACTTTTGCCGTTTTCAATCATTTTGGAATAGTAAATTCTGATATCCTCTCTCAGTTTGATCTTGGCGACCTTTGACCTTTATAGTCATATTGATATTGCAAGTTCTGTTCTCCTGAGTTGCTTGAGTTCAAGTACCTGAAATCTACTGCCAGGGACTGGATTTATTGTATTGTGATTGTATGAGTGGAAGTTGGGGGCATGGGGCTCCTTGAGATGGGGGTAGTAAATGTTTTGTTCTTTTGAAAGCACTTGTGTTTAGGGCTACCATTTCATGAACCTACTATAGCAATTCTTGGTGTGTATCCATACACTTAATGGCTTTTCAATAATAATGTCATAACCCAATTCTGTATGTTATAGTGTTTGAGCTGAATCTCTAGGATTTGATTTGTTGTGGGGCAAATTTGTTTGCAAATTTTTGGTATTTAGTTTAATGCAGAATGGGATGTGAATTATAGTTTCATGACTTAATTTTTTATGCTCAAGTGGCTGAGCCTATTTTCTAATTTGTGATTCATTCAGATGTAACGCCATGTGTAGTTTTTGGTGTGCAGTGCAACACTAAATAGGATTTCAAGTACAATATCATGAATAAATTGCTTATGCTAAAGTGGCTTGGCTTATATTCTAAAGTCGGATTTATTTGGATTAACTTTATGCATAGATTGTTGGTGTGTATCCATATTGTGAATTAGTTTTCAATTATAGCTTCATATTTAGAACAAGGTCGCTATACATGGAGATACAATACAGTACTAAAGTTCCTGGCCCAAACATTGCCGTCATTACAATCATCTAAACTATACGTAGATCTACCAGGTTACCTATCGCCATTTATTCTAACTGGTGAAAGTCTTCGTCCTGACATGCTTCTAAGTATAGAAGAGTTATAGAATTAACAATCGGCTTTGAAACTAACCTCGAACGCAATTCACAACGAAAGGAGATTAAGTATCGACCTCTCATAAAACATTTTGAAAACACATACCATAAGGTAAAGTTTATTAACTTATCCTCTGGGTATTTTTGGTCAAACATTTGAATCGTTTTATGACATGTGCAAAGAGCTAGGCATTGAAAAACCTCACCTCAACTATATAACAATGAAAATGACCACCATCATCATACGCACCACGTATTACATTTTTTGCATGAGAAACAAACCATGGACTGACGCAGAACTCCTCTCTCACTGAAACAACGTTGTATAAAATATAGCTCTTATTTTTATCATTATTATTATGTTTATTATTTTATTGTAAGCCAGCCAAGTACAGATTGCCTTTTTAGCGAGATTTGCACTTGTAATACTTAACGAGATATTATATATTTTTCATAAACTAATTGTCTATGTTTATGCATTTATTATGTGCTGTAATAATGATTATATTATGACTGACAATTCCATGAAGCCATTATTTACAGTCAAGTGATATTCCAAGGTGCAATTAGAAGTGAATGTTGTTGCACAAGTACAGGTGTTTACTATGTGATGTAGCATTGAATTGATTGTCTATGAAAATTCCATGGAGACATTATTTACACTCAAGTGAAGGGATCAATGTTATAAGGTTTAGTTAATCGACCCAAAGTGCACCAAGTCGGGACTCATATATATGTAATGGTTTGATACTATAGACAATGTTGAACCTGCTCTTTAGTTTTCAACAGGATAGCAGAGCAGGATATTTTCAAAGCTAAGAACTGGTTTTTGTGTCTATTGTTATAATGAGATAAAGATCACAACAGAATTGTATTCTCATATCAATGTATACTGATCTGCACAGCACAGTAGAACAGTTGGGGCTGTGGATGCTTTAAGGACAATGTAATGTCTCCAATACTACTGACTGGTGTTTGAATGAACAGTAAAACATTCCATTTTAGAATTATTACTCATTGGTCTATACTGCAAAACATAATGGACAGAACAGTTGATATTTTATTGTCTTGCAGAGTTATATTGGAAACTGTATATTTTATCATTTAGGTCTTAGTCAGCACTTCTCAATTATTTTTTGCAAAGCTTTTACTATGTGATGTAGTATTAAATGGATTGTGTATGACAATTCCATGGAGCCATTATTTACACTCAAGTGAATGGATTGATGTTATAAGGTTTAGTTAATTGACCCAAAGTGCACCAAGTTGGGACTCATATGTAATGGTTTGATACTATTGACAATGTTGAACCAGTTATTTCTTTTTCAACAGGGTTGCAGAACATAATGTTTCCATAGCCAACAGCTGGTTTTTGTGTCTATCCTTATGATGAGATGATCACAACATCAACATTCAGTATATTTATTGTATCAATGTGTAATGATCTGCACAGCACAATATGACAGCTGGGGCTGTGGTGCTGTATTCTTTAGTAGATGGCTTGCTCTCCGAGGACAATTACATGTTTGCAATAGTCGTGACTGTTATTCAAATAGACGTTACAAAAGTCCACTTTTGAATCACTGCTCATTGGTCTATACTGCAAAAAATAATGGACAGAGCAGTAGATATTCTATTGCCTAGCAGAGTTATATTGGAAACTATATATTTTATCATTTATGTCTTACTCAGTGCTTCTCTATTATTTTGTAAAATTCCTTATGGACAGGGAAACTATGTTGTGTACCCATACTCACTGTAACTATTATTATTACCTATAAAAAAATTTTTAAGTATGCCTGCTACCTGGATGCTTATTAGACTCTTTTAGCATCACATCCTGTCCCCAAACTGTGAAGGCCCCACTATTATTAGGAACACTGGTGATTCCTGTTTAAATTGTTGAAGTATTGAGAAATTTATACTTTGTAGATATACATATTCTATATAACCAGATACTGCACACATTTTTCAATTTTGTTCATTCTGCTGTGTTATAATATTGTGACATGTGCTCTTTTAGAAGGAGCCCATACCCTCTTCCTCTGATGTATGATGTAACCGATCCTAAAGGAATACTCAAACAAAGGATGCTCCTTGACATGGTGTTTGAGCTTTTTATTAATGCATCCTGCAACAGTTATTGATATTACATTATCTATGTTTATTGCGCACTTGACTCATTCATTATCTTTTCACACTACATGATACCTGAAGACTAGCTGATGTATTATTCCCGCTGCGCATACATATCTGCAAATTAGCCTTGGAAAAATAAGAAGTGCCCCCACTTGCATGCATGGATTGATGATATTACATGTTGGTTTGAAGGACTATGTGACCCCCTGAGGGGTGTGGTTGAACTTCAGAGCAAAATTGTTGATAAAATTTGCGAGAAATGGTAGTGAAAAAATGATTGCAAGCCTGCGCTAGGCTACACAGTTCTACATTCCCTCCTTCTTTTGTTGAACCGTGAAGTGTTTGACTTTCAAACAATACACAAGGTGACTTTTGTTCTCAAAAAGAAGAAACTATTCAATATTTTACGTCAATTTAAGAAACTGTTAGTACTAGATGCCGATCCAAGTTTCTTATAACAAAGGTGTACCACTAGTTTGCTACGTCAACGTTCTCTTGGCATTTTCACTGAAAGTTTTTACAATACATTAAGAAACTGTTAGGACACTTTTAGAACTAGAATGTGGCTAAAAATAAACAGCTTTCACTACTAGGCCTTGAGCTAGAACAGGAAAAAATGTGTAAATATGCAGCAATAGACCTTTTCCCTTATTACGTCAAGTAAAATTTGTCCGAATTAGGCTTTTTTTCTTGGAAAATTCTCTGTCCAAAAGTAATTTGTGGGAAAATGAATGAAGCAGATGCAAAACTCTAAAATAACCAATAATCAAACGGCGGCGGCACGGGGGGCTGGGGGATAACTTAAGGGTGTGGCACACATTCCCCTCAGTCTACGGTGGCTCCTCCCCTGCCAATAACACTTCTATTTCAAATTTGATTTGCCCAAACAACAAGATCAAATCAACTGTTATATATTAAATAGTGAGAATATATATGACTTCACAATTCATTGTTGTGCCGAACAATGATGTGCCAGTTTTTTTACTTGTAGACTGACGGCATACCTCCCTTGCTTTCTATGTTGGTACTCTTCTATCATTCCCCGGCCTCATTTTCATATTTTGCTTAATTTGGCTATACAGCCAAACCTCGATAGGTCGAAATGCTACAGGGAAACAAAAGTTTGTTCACTTTATCGAAATTTCAACTTACTGAGCTTTACATCACTAGAGCATATGTGGCATGTAAATCGACCGCGCTTTCTTAGAAGCCCCCTTTCAATGTACTAATTAGCAGCTTTCAGATCTTGATAACCTAATCATAAATCTCCTGTGGAAAAAAGGTCACTTGAATATTTCTTTTGACTTCCTACTTTAGGAAAATACCTTTTCTTGGCCATGGGAGGATGCAGGGGGGCCGAGGGTCATGGCCCCCCAAACGGCTATGTTACCTCTAGCAAAAATAGTATTAAGAAACTTTTCACAGTAAAGAGACAATTAAGGTCCCCCAAAAGTCCAGCTCTGCATCCGCCCCTGTTCTTGGCCTACCTTACGAAGGCCTAAGTATACTTGGGAGACCAACCCCGTTCTCCTGCAAAGCCCTCGTTGTATAGATAAGAGGTGTTGGGATTTGAGAAATAACTTCTGTTGAAAACGGAAAACTGCATTTTCAAGTCAACGTCTCTGACTTTGACTCTAAATCAGAATCTGAGTCTGGCGGTATATTCGTCAACATGCGCTCTTGCCAAACATTGAGTACTCAAAGAATGGAAACTGCAACAGCAACCTGAAAATCTTTGTCACGTGTAAATTTAGGATGCTTTCGATGAACTGGGATGCTTTCGATGGTATACGGAAAAAAATTCGCGCCGCCGCCGTTTGATTATTGGTTATTTTAGAGTTTTGCATCTGCTTCAGTCATTTTCCCACAAATTACTGTTGGACAGAGAATTTTCCAAGAAAAAAGCCTAATTTGGACAAATGTTACTTCTAAGCCAAATCTGTGTCAAAGCCAAACACATTCTAAAAATTCAACTATCTAGACTTTGGGTTAGAAAAAGCGAAGTTGGCAACGCAAAAAGGATATTATTGCTCTTCAAGACATCGAATAGGGAAGTTCAAGGAAGAGGACCACAAACCCCCGTCTGTCTTATCTTCATTTACATACATGACGGGTCTTTTGTGATCATTGAGATATATTGTAAACGAATGACATAATTCATATCGTAAGTTAATGTAATTCAACCATTTTTGGATGTGTATAGCGCAACTTTAAATATCGTTTGTGTATTGCACTAGTTACAGAACGCAGTATGCAATTGTTGTAGTATTATCATCAGCATTTACAATTTTATTTTCATCCTATTTACTTTGGTATCATATGTGGAAACAAAAGGAATGTTCTGATTGGATTCTATGGCTCTTCGTTCATGTGGAATAGGCTATGAGAATTGACAATTCCGGGTGTTTCTTCAATTAGTTGAAGCCCTCATCCGCAATGTCTCCTATCGTTTGAACAGTTTGAACGATGAATACAAATGTGGTAGCCACTAGCTGCCACCCCCAACAATTGCCATGGATTGAGAAACTATACGTGAATAAGCGTTCGGTATACTGTACTTTGTGGTCGTGATTTACATAGTTGCAGTTAACTGCCAATATCTTACGAAAACTATGACCAAGAACGGCTTGACAAGATAAGTAAAGTAAGGATAATTAATGCTAAATAAGAACATCAATGTCAGGGGCCTACAGAATAAAGCGAGATAATTAGTATAAATGTGAATTAATGCTGCTCATTGCTTACAAGACTGCAGCCTATACACCGTTGTTGGCCGTACAAAGTGATACTAAGCATAGCAAAGCACTGATACGACCTATGAGATATGCGAATGGGAAACGCACGCACGCACTTTAGGGCGGATGGAGGGGTCATATTACAAGATTAGCATGGTCTCTTTTGATATTTCCTTTTGTTTTGTTACCCATTGACATGCGTCTTTTACGTTTGTTGATGGACGCCACAGCACCGGTTGAGTGGTTGCCGTTATCTAGATACCACGGGGGTTCCTACCTGATTGTTTAACCTTCACAGTGAACAGAAATCTAGTTAATTTCTTCATATTCGTAAAGAACACGTCAATGACCTGATGGCCTTCTTTTCTAATAGTTCAAAATATACAGTCATCTAAAAGTATATAACAATATATATATATATAGGACTTTTAACACCATACGACCATTGAATAAAAATCAGCCACATTTATTGCAGCCTAGTTTAATATGAAATCATCAATTTGGCAGTTGCCGCTATTGAATTTATCACGTGATTAAACATTCTATAAGTGCGCAAGTCACGGGGGGCGTCCTATCCTACCGCAGTTTCAAATATCATTTGATTGTTACTCGGAGAGCATAGCCGCGTGATATTTTGTTTTCATTATTAGAATTACAGCAAAAATTCATGCGTTTGTGGTGAATGATTTTAGCGGTTTTTTGGTAGTATTTTGGCATTATTTGGAATATTTCACGCCATCTCTTGCAGTCACGTGATGTAAATGATCTAGAGGTGTCTCCATTGCTGGATTTGGTTTGTATTTGATGGCCATTGATAAGGATTTAGAATTCGGCATGAATTGTAAAACTTAGCATATCTTCCCACAAAAATAGTGTGGATTATGGAGAAAGACGCTGTGCAGGTAAAACTTCTACCTGTTTCTATTTAATGCTCTCACGTATTAGTTTGTTAGCCGAATATACATTAAATAGATAGATCCATAAATAATTACCTATCACATCTATATCTGTAAGAATTTTTATTTGATCGCACGACTAGTGTGCATAATTGACTATGGTGTTCGTCTGAAAATATAACAATGTTTATTATATATTCATTCACTGCTCGTTGATAGAAGTCTAGTTCATTCTTTTTAATTCAAACACTGTACTGACCGCAATGCTTTTGCCAAAGGAAATCAAGGTGTAAGATATTGAAAATCGCATCATTGATTTTGGCAATAAATATATATCATTGTCATGCAGGATGTGCCTGTCCTTACGCTGTTATGCCGAAGCATCACCAGTTTGCTATATTTTTTACAAGAATACAATGTTTTATTGACCAACGTTCCGACAAGTTGCAGAGCCTAATTAAACATGCATGTTGTTTTTGTGCGAAATACAGCCTGCTATTGTTTAAGTTTCTTACCAAGCTCGTTATAATGAATGCTATGAAAGTCAAAGCTGGCCTAAAATTGTCATTGTTATTGTTTTTATCGATGTCGTTGTAAGTCGTACTCTCATATCTTATATAAATATATTTTCTCTATTTCTGAGTATGCCATTTTTTGTTTTCTCAACAGTTTGTGGGAAGTGAACTCGGTCAGCATGGACCAAACGTGTATTTTAAGGAGTTTTCTGTGTCTGTAAACGGCGAAAAAAGGAATTACAAATTGGGGGATTTTTACTTTGTTCAGAAAGATTCAGGATACCCAGTTTGTATTGCGGAATTTCAGTTAATATGGATGAATCTCCAGGACCGAAAGAAGTTGGCAGCCGTTAAATTGTATTTCAGACCCGAGGACACCACGCCAGGAAGGCTCGCTGAACACGGCGAGGTAAGGCATTTCCTTAATTCTAATTTAACAACAAAATTCCCCTATTGTTTTTGATAGAAAGTCGTTTTATAGGAATACCAAATTAATACATGCACGTGGACGGGGGGAACCTCAGATATTGGTTTACACGAGGCCTTATAAAACAATTGACTCACCTATTCACTTTATCGAATGAGATTTTGCTAAAATAGCCGTCCTTTATGAGACAATCGACTTACATTACTTTCACCGTTTGACTTGCAGACAAGAATTTTTCTACCATAGCATCTCGTTTTGTTATTTTAACCCAATGTACATTGTAGCAAAATGCTGTGATAAATACAGGTGATACTTACGGAATTAGCATATGCTAATTCCGTAATCAAATCAAATCCTGCAGCGTTCACAGATAGGGCATTATTTTTGCGATTTTACCATTTATTTATATTTCGCATGAATTGGTATGTACTTTGACAAAAATGTTGTGAGTGAAGTCAGTGTACCATTGACTGTTTCATTGTGTGTGATGTATCACAGATGCGTTTTATTTCCTCTTTCGGAGTTGGTTAGACGTTGTTTCTTGGTTTGTCGATTTTCTGCTAGTTTTTGATATTGCATGAAAAATACTCTCATCGTTATAATTCGATGCACATGGAGCTGACTGGCTATCAACACTTACAATGGGTGTTGCTTTGACGCTATGTAGCTGCTGTTGTCGACATGTAA
The DNA here is from genome assembly GCA_900291935.2 of Cassiopea xamachana. NCBI lineage: Eukaryota > Metazoa > Cnidaria > Scyphozoa > Rhizostomeae > Cassiopeidae > Cassiopea > Cassiopea xamachana. Next base: position 2,855,720 of record OLMO02000325.1, read on the forward strand.
AACCCCTGAATATATTGCCACCATCTTGTTGTTGATTTGATTAGGGAAGCTTTTTTCTGTTTGCTTGGATACAATCTTTTTATAGGAATACATGATGTTTTGCTAAGCCTCAATATTTTTATTACACTTTTTTATAAGAAAAGAGTTTCTAAGCAAATGATGCTCAAATAGTCAAAATCTTGGTGTCCACAAGTTGGCGTTTTTATTGGCCAAAAATCGATATTTCGTCGTTATTGCATTCAAAATGTTAAAGATGGAATTCAAATTTATGCATACATTGTCAATAGCGAAAGTGCAAACCATTTTAGCCTGTTTATTTCAGTAAAAGTTAGGAAAAGATTAAGAATATCTTAGGCTCAAGTTACGAAAATTGAAGCTCAGGCGAAATGACAGTTTTCTTATAAAAAACGTGAATTTTTGGGTTTTGAGCCTTACTTTTAGCCTTAAAGTAGTACTCAACTGCTCAAAACGTTAATGAAGCTCAGTACTGGAGTTTTGAAATCTAAGAAAGTTTATTAGCGCATATGTATTTAAAATTCGATTTATCTGTGCGTAAAATTTCATGTACATTACACAATTTTTATAGGAATATTCAGGCTCAGAATCCCTGGAATTTAAGAATAGTTTAAGAATAATGCAAAGCTCAAGTTTCATCAAAACTTAAAATTTTGTGAATAGTTTCGGTTTTATAAGAATAAGGTTAATATAAATGTCGAGACTCAAACTTGCTGAAATTTAACAACCATTCAAGAATAATTGAAGGCTTAAGCTTCATCAAGACACAAAAAGTTTTTTATCCTAGTTATAATACTGCTTTCAAATGTGCTTTCGCATTACACACTTTTTTTGTAAGGAACCGAGCTTAAAGCCTAGTTCTAGAAGTTCCATAGTTTTGGACCTCACTTTATCAATTTCTTGTACTCAAAGTTCCTTAATAGTCCCTTAATTTTCACTGCATGTATAGAGTTATAATGTTGGTACAGACACAAGGAAACATCAAAATTCGATATTTTACCTTAAAGTTTTGGCTAGACCTTAAGAATAAAAGCACAAATAAGGAAGGAAAGAAGTTTATAAATGCAATTATGCAAATGTTTTTTGTAAATGAATGGAACCGGTCTCCTAATTCTTGATTACACTAGGCGACATTTTTCCATTTTTTTACTTTCTTCGAACAAATAGAAGTTTGTGCCGAACTTTATCAATCTGATTCTGGCTTTTTACTCCTTGTTATTCTATCACATCACAGTTTTTTGCAAAATCAAAATCGAATTTTCTTAAAGATATATTAACTGAGCCCTAATAGAACCCATTGCTGTTGATCTATAACTTTATTCACACGCCTTTATTCTTTTGTCCTTGTTGGTGTAAGACATTAATTTCATTTCACTTCCACGACACCACTGGTGGTGAGGCCTATAATAAACTCTGGATAAGAAAGAATGACTATTACCTTTGTGTAAATTCTGCTTAGAAGTTTAGTCAAATAGCTATCTCATGAAATACACGTTTTTTCTTTATAAGAAAAAAGTTTATAAGAAAATGAGGCTCAAATCGTCAAAATCTTAAGAAAATCGTAAGAAAATCACGAGGCTCAATTTCCACAATTAAGTGTTTTTATAGGCCAAAAATCGGTATTTCGTCGTTGTTACATTCAAAATGTTAAAGATGGAATTCAAATTTAAGTATACAATATTATTAACGAAAGAGTAAACATTTCTAGCCAGTTTAGTTCAGTAAAAGTTAAGAAAAATTTAAGAAAATCTCAGGCTCAATTTCGAGAAAAGTTAAGAAAATTGAGGCTGAGGCAAAATAATGATTTTCTTATAAAAAAAAACGTGTACTGTACTTACAAAACCAATGTCAGAATAGCGTTTTCCCGCCTTCTGAGAACCTTTATTTCAAAATTATTTTCTCCGGACCCAACCATTTGGGTTTAATAATAGACACTGGACACAAGAAAATGTCTAGCACATTGACAGTTCTCAATAGCCTTGCTTGCGCTCCTGCCCCTACTGCATGGAAATAGCCAAAGAATATTGCTTTAAGAGATTGTAATGAATAGGGATTGGTGACAATAGAACACCTTACTAGCCAAGTAAAGTCAGGTAAACTCAACACAGCGAAGAATCCTCCTGATGTCCCAGATTTTCAACTCCCTCCACCCTTTGTCCATGTCTGTTCGCTTTTTACTTATGAACCCTCTTTTCCGCACGGACACTACGTTAGCAGGCAATTAAAGAGCTGCTACAATATATAAAAAACGAAAGCTCTTTGAAAATGTCGTGCATGCTGTATTTAATTTTTGTTAGCCTCTTTATTTTTCAATCTTCGACGAAGGAAATGATGCTAAAATACGGTCAGCATGGTCCAAAACTGCTAGAGAACCTCCGAAAAAGAGTTTATCACATTCTAGTACGAGAGCTATCATGTTCCGGCGAGGGAGCTATAACCTCCCTAGCCCCCAAGCGCTACTGCTGTGACTTTTATGGGTGAGTCCATTGTAAAATATTATCAACAGTCAGGTATGGAGAATTAGATAACTTTTGTTCTTTCTATACTGTGTTCCATATTGTTTCAGCATTTTTAAAGTATGGGATAGAATAAATCTACTATTCAGATATTCCCTTATTGTTTACTTAAGCATAAAATTAGGCTACATTTAGAAAGAACTATATCCAATTAAACAGAGAATGCTGGTATTGCGGATAATAGTGGAAGTAAGACAACAATATGTTTGAGAAGCGCCAACTGTTGCTCATGCGTAGCTTGGGCAATGGAAGTTAGTCACCATAGGAGGTGAGAATGATATCAGGCAAAAAAACTCATCTTTTTGTCTTACAAAAGTCTTTTGACAACTCAGGAAACTGAGAAATTGCGTCCTAGTATTTTATTATGCCCGACATTTGACAACATTTTTCTAGACATTTGCCCGACAAAATGCAGGTTTTCGATGCTTAAGGAAGTGTCACACCCCACACACTTCTCAATATCCACGCCCTTGCCAGATGCTGGCATCATCATCATCATCATCAATCATCAACAATTTATTTATGGTAGGCAAAAGAAATTAAGATAGCAAAATTACTGCTAATTAAGGCCTACTGGCTTCAAAAATTAAAATGCATTTCAGTTTAGTGTGTGCTATCGGAAAAATGAACTTGAAGACCACAAAATGTAAAGCAATCAGCAGCACTTTGTCAGAACAGCCTATTTCTTCAAAAATAGGTGCAATTTTTCCCCAAGCAGTGGGGCCGGATTGGATGGTAGCTGGGGTCGGAGGTTGGTGACCCCTGGTCTACATGATTTATAAAAGCTTGAAAAAACGAACATATTTGTACAAAAAAATGCATTTCGATCACGATCGTCAGGAGAACCCTTTGGTCGAGTGGTGTAGAGTTGAATTTACCTGGTTTGTACGCTGCTCTATGTTCACCGATCATTATTCATTCCAATATCATAAAACAATGTTCTTTGGATATTTTTACATGCGGTAGAGGAAGGGGCAAGCATAGCCATCACAAGCTTTCAATGCGCTAGATATCCTCTCGTAACCCATTTTGTATTATAGGGCTCACCATGAGTTTTAGAATGAAGGTTCCCAGAATGCTAAAAAAAATGCTATTTTGAGGTTGGTTTATGCAAATAAAGTATTTCAAATGAGAGCCATTGTACTGAGGTTTTAGCAGAATTTAAAGAAAGTGTACAAGGTGTTGTTGGGATCGGAGAAAAAATTTACAAAATAAGGGTTCTCAGATGGCTGGGAAACGGTATTTTGAAATTGGGCTTTGCAAATACTGTGTTTCTTAAGAAAGCCATTTTACTAATCTTTTCAGCAGAAAATACATAAAGTGTGTAAGACATTCTTTCGTATCTTCAGTCTAGTATAGAACTCACCTAGGTTGGACCCGGAGAAAAACGTTTCAAGACAAGGGTTCTTAGATCCTTAGATGACTAGAAAACGCTATTTTGAGATTGGATTTTGCAAATACAGTAAACACCTCCTTTAATTAGACGCTCTGTCAACTGCTGCACAAGCATTATTTAACTTTCAACTCTTCAACAGTTACCTGATTTTGACGATGTAAAGACCAGATTTACCAGAGTATTCTCAAGCTCTATAAGTTTGGGGTGCTACACCCCGCTTACCCCCTGTTGCTACATCCCTGATTTCGATACAATCCAGAAAAAAATTATCATTACCATTTCCAGCCCTAAAAATATCCTATTCTGAAGAGGTTGGAGCTCAATTCGACCAGAACACTAAGGTCAGTAACGCTTCATAGGATTTTTAAGCACTAGTTGGGGGCCCCTTATTTCATTCTAGGGGACCCTGGGCACGTGCCCAGTGTGCCCAGCGGTGAGCGATTCAAATTGAATAACAAGATTAATAAGATACACGAAAGGGCTTTAAGAATTGCTTACAAGGATTATGTTTCTAGTTTTGACATTTTATTAGAAAGAGATAAATCGGTTACTATCCATACTAACTTACAACCCTAATGACAGAAATATTTAAAACGCAGAACAGTATGAACCCTCTTTTTATGAGTGAGATCTTCAGAGAGCGAGAAAATATGTATAACCTAAGAAATAACAATGAATTTGTAATACCAAGGATAAAGACCGTAACTTTTGGATCTGAGTCCATCAGATACAGTGGGCCTCAACTTTGGTTTTCCCTCCCTCAAGATATAAGGAATACTGAATCTCCTCATTGTTTAAATCAAAGATAAAAAGGTGGTACGGTGAAGAATGCTCTTGCAGACTATGTCGACCTTTTATTCCAAACGTCGGATTTTTAATGAATTTTTCTGATTGGGCTTTTTATTATCTACATTTTATGTCATTTATTGTATTCAAGTTATTTTAGCATACTATTTTTATAAACTGTGTATTTTTAGGTAGTTGGCCTTAATTAGCAATTTTAGTGTTTTTTACTATACTTAGCTATGTACCAGCCAACTATAAAGAAATTGATTATTATTATCATTATTATTAAAATTTCACTCGACAAAACAGTTGAAAATCGAATTGATTGGCCAGTTTGTCGAGCGCGCGAGTGGAGTCGACTGACTCCACTCGCGTGAATGTCGAGTGAATGTTGAATGTCGAGTGAAGTTCGAGAATTTTCCAAACAAATTGAGTGTAAGGATTACTGTCGAGTAAAAATCGATCCATTTGGTCACCTTGTCGAGAGATTCGAGTGAAAATATGCGCAGTTGGCGTCTCATATGACAGATCTATATTTGCGGTGATGTTTTTAGCTGATATACGTTGCGGTAGTATGAGTAGTTGAAAAGTTGAGCAAAAATCGAAACGTCTGGCCGCACGTTTGGAGACTACGCTCAATTTTGAGACATGTCGAGGAACAAATCGAATGAAGAAGCGCATCGTTTGGCCAGAGTCTAATGGTAGCGTAGTTATTGCGATCTTGTTTCATCACAAGTAATTCCCATATTTGCATTTGAATAAAGTGGCATGCTGGGTGTACCGGCTGACCACATGGCAATAGCGAATAAGCGTAGAACATTTGTTTATTATCTCAATCAATATTACCTAACTTTACACCTTGTTTCCTTTCTGAAAAGAGATTAGAGAGGCCTTTATTGTTTAGTGTTCGTTATAATCTATCTTGTAAGCCCTTGATTTACTAGATAGGATTTTGATAAGCCGAACAAACGATTCATTCGTTTCACTATTGACTTTTGTTGTAAATGTCTTTTGTTTGTTGTGAACTCGTCTCTTTCTTCTTTTCTGCATAGCTGGGAGAGGGATTCAGTTGCGTGTGACGCTGCGGACGGCATAAATACATTGCTCGGGGTCTCCTCTGAATCTTCAGTTTCAATGCAGGACCTTCGGGAAAGGAGGGTGGTACCAGGGGAAGACTAGGGGGCTATAGCCCCCTTATTGGAGCCCACCATAGAGGGTGAAAAAGTAGATTTTCATTCAATTTTGCCATTTACAGTAATCTGCTATTGAAGGAACATGGGATATTGGAATGGAGAATAATGTAACTTTAAGATACAGTATGTAGATAATGCTTAGTAGTTTTATATTTTGTAATTTATAGTAGTTTTCGTTTTGTCTTTTAATTGTAAATAGTTGGTCTGAATTAGCTCGCACCTTTGAAATGCAGAGCTAGGAAAAAACGCCAACTTATAACTTATAACTTATAACTTAACTCTGTTTCTGAGAAACAGAGTATTGTTTGCAACTCACGTATATCATCAGGTGTATTATTCCAGTCATTAAGAGCGGAGTATTGAAAGTTTGTGAGTGTGTGATGGTTCACAGGTTAGCTATATTATTAGTTTACAACATTGAAGATAAGGCCACAATGTGTCCACATGTACAGGGAAAGAAGTGGTAAGCATCCCCGGTTGTGCCATCTCTGATTCAGTCCAATTTTGGAAAACTTGGCCCAAGACCAAGAAAATTGCAGAAGCATGGATCTATAATTTTGTTGGTCTTAGTACAATTTTTCAAGAATTGGACTGTATCAGAGATGGCACTAATGAAGATGCTTAGGGGCTAGAGCCTATGAGGCTAATGTAGTTATGTTGGTCGAATGTTGGTTTACTGCATTATTAAACCAATTTCTTTGTTCTATGGACTTTCGGAAAATGTATAAATATATAGATATGCTCAAGAGGAAAATCTGGAAATAGACGGGGGTATGATGATGATATCTAAAGATTGAGATCTCCGTTATAACCAATGGACCTTAACAAGTTGGAGCTTATTTGTTTTGGACTGTACAAGTGGGGCCTTGAAAGTTGGGCCACAGTTGGGTCTTTGAAGTTGGGTCTCGGGTTTCAGCTAGGCCCCAGTCGGGCCTTATTTGGACTTCAACGTTGGAGCAAAAGAGATCTAATACCCTTTTCGTCTACCACTCCTTGGAATTCATGAGATTAAAAGTCCAGGAACTAGAGTTTCACATCAACCTATGAATTGCTATTGAATTCAGCATTCTGTTTGATTCGAGTTGCAAACTCTACAGACAAGCGATACTTTTGTTGGTGGTAAATGGTAACGGTAGTTTTATCAGGATTGTAACGAAATGCATTTCTTTGTAAAAGTATGATCTGTTTCAAAGTGTATCTATCAATTTAGCATGTAGACAATAGGGGCCAGGGATGTATTGCCCCCAATAATTCAATGAGCTTGTATATAGAAGTGCCCTAAGCTGTGTTCTTATGCATGCCAGAATTTACTGCTACGTATCCTAGTGTAGGGGCACCATGGCACAGATATGTGGCGTACAGAAGTCCTGGCTTTGTTATGCATCGTGAATTCAAACCGTTGGTCTTGGCACGAGTTGAGTCAGGAAGTTTTTAGATTAGCTTTCCCACTACAAAGAACGTGTCTAGATGATGATATTACTTTGTATTAGAACTTCTGCGTACAGTGAAACTTTTCTGCGTGCACAGTTTACAAAATCTTCAAACGTGCTCATTTGGAATTTCGCACAGAACAGTTAAGAAGCATATATTGACAGTGTTGCCCCGTAATTAGGGGATTCAGGGGAAATAGGGGAACTTTATTGTCAGTCAGGGAACATCAGTAGAAAATGGGAGATCTTTCGGAAAATCAGGACACTTCTAAGTTTCTATTTATTTCATTCCAGAGCTGTTACTTTCTCCATACTCAATCATGCATCCAGTTGAGCATGATAGTTGCCAAATTTTACCCAAATGTATATCCTAAACGGGCGAGGTAGCATAGTGGTTAGAGCGCATGCCTCTCGTAAGAAAGGTCTACGGTTAGAGTCCGACTCGATGCCCTGGCTGAGTGCTCACTCACTGTTCACCCAGCAGCAAATGGGTACCTGGTGGCAACAGTGGGGAGATAAAGGCAGCGAGGAAAGGAACTGGCCACCCTACCTCAAATGCCGATGGCTCAGGATAAATGTCCTTTACAATAGACACTCCCCTACATGCGAAAGAATACGGGAATATATCCTAAGCACCTTTCTAACAAGGCAATACCTGACCAACACTGAAATTATCTAGCTGACTGATAATAAAAAAGATTGAACAACCTTGATCGTCAATGCCTGTACCAGGTCCAATACTTGAAGAATAAGAAGTGTATCATGTTTTCTATGTAGTCAGTGTGAAGTGCAGTCCCGTTTTGTTATGAAATAAAAAATATGAACAGCCAAAAGAAGCTCAAAGCTCTCCGAAAACCCATATTTGTTCAATGAGATGATAATTGAGGGTTTTATGAATATCAGGGAAAGTCAGGGAGAAATGAGTAGCATTTCACTGAAATTGTTTGACAAAATCAGGGAATTTTATCCCGATATAGAAGGCTCAACCTGTTTGAAGTGTTCTACTGACTAACTATTAAGAAGTCAGTACATCCCCTATCTTGTAATGGGGCACTTTGGACCGAATCGAGAATGTAATTGTAAAATTTTTCTTGTGCTAGTGCCCAAACCCCAGTTTGAACTTCAGTTTTACTGGTTTTTATTAAAAAAGGAGTTTATACTTTTCTATCACAATGAAAGAATTTTTATTATACATTTTCTTTACGATTTTAGAAGTTCTCAACTTACCTTTTGAATATCTCCACAAGTCTATACTCGAGTAGTTAAAGTTCTTTTGTTCACAGCAATGCATCTTTGTTGTGATGTTTAGACCACAAAACAGAGATCTTGCTTCGCAATCAACTTTGTCAGTTCTCTTACTTATCTCTCAGTATTCTGTGTAGAAGTTGCTTCACTTTTTGTCTTTAGTGCCACTATCGTCTATTGTTGTAGCACTTGTGTAAGAAGTGTTGATCAACACTGAATGCTGGATGTGGAAGATTTCATTAATTTTTTGATAGGGACGGTTTTTATATTTTAACTCATTGTTTTTCAGCCTTCTCTGAGCGGTGGTACATTTCTTACAAAGGAAAATCGTGCAGCACACCACCAACCAAAAATTTTGCAAATTGATACTCTTTTATAGGAGCGAGGCAATCAGCCAGTGATGTGCCGAGACACTTTCTGTTGGAGGGGGGGGGACGTTTTGATCAATTGACCAACTACTGTTACTAAACAAAAACAAGTCACAGAAAATACTGTTGCCAACTCTCTTGCAACGTGGTTGCCTTTTGACAAACTTTCTTGCAAATTTGAAAATATTGGGGAGGCGCAACGCCCCGATTCGGCACATCCTTGCAATGAGCAACCTGTTGCCGCGTGGAAGGGATTAGGGAAGGGGCACAGATTTGAAGCCCCAAATCCAACAAAGAGTTCGAAAGCACTGAATGTCTCATTTTTGTATAAATGGATAAAAGAGTAAGTACAAGCATAGTTATTTTCCATAAGTACTGTGTCGGAAAATGGGGGCCTGGGGACTTCCTCCAGAAAAATATTTTAATGTAGCGTAAAATGTCTTTTTGGAGACCAAATTGTATTTGTTTTCATCATTGATTTTGATACTAAGAACGAGAAATCGATAGATATACCCGGTTTCGTCGAACTGTTAAGGTTTAGCAAAATGGAAAGACTACACCTACTTCTCCTGTACAGCAGTCGTACATAGATGTAGAAAATGTTGGCCGTTGCACAACAAAGTCAGGAGGTTTCTAGCATGGGTAGAAGTCAATTCAGATATGACTAAACATTACAGCTTTGAGCACTTCTTTATAAAAAATTGGTGAATTTAGGGGGGCTATCTACATAGTACTTTCGCACAGAAGGGGGAGAGACTCAGCGAAAAGTGTACCTCTGTATATTAGGAAGAAGGGGGTCCCCTGTCTTCATGAACATACGCAATAGGGCTACATTAATGCACCTAACCGTGCCAAAAGTACTATAGTCCTTTTTGCACAAATTCTTCACTTTGCAGCATGTTGATATCATTAATGTATTTGACTTCAAAGATTTGGAACAAGAATGTGAGTGGATAGCGGTTGCTGTTTGAAAACTGTGGAGAAGTCGTGAATCTACCTACTTTCATTAGAAACGGGTTGAAAGTGTTCCAGCACTAAATGCCAATAGGGGCAGGGTTACATTTAAAAGTACGTACGCGGACTTGGGTGTGACCTAAATAGCATAACTTTGCGTACAATGGGGGAGGGGTTAAAATTTCCGAAAATCCTGCGCACGTATGCTCCTAGCAATAGAAAAAGAATGCTACAGCCCTATCTTGGCTTTCTCCTTCTAACTTTCGTAGTGGTAACAAGAACATTAGTTTCATAAATGCAAAGCTGGGCGTATCCCATATATTTCCTACAACACAGCCCTTAACAGAAGAGCCACGACGAGAAACATGTCAGAGAGAGTTCCTCTCTTCTTTATTTAATTCGACATTCCAGAGTTCATTAGTTTGACGTACCACAAGAACAGGTGTTGTTAAGACGTAGCCGATGTTAAGATAGAGACATAACCGATATTTAGACATAACCAGAAAGACTTTACCTATGAAATATAGGACGTTTCGAGACATCATATCTCATCCTCAGCTAGTATGCAAGTGGCAATAAGATGATAAAATTGGGGAAAACAACGAGTGGGATAAACAAGTGGGAAATCAGGAAAAGTAAACTCACGGGGAGACCATTAATGGGAGAATATACAGTAAATGCCTATATAAGGAAATATACCACCAACATAGTCCTCCTTGTTACAGTTTTAGGACGACACCACTGATTGGCACCTTAGTGCAATTGCTTGTTCAGCAAGCGATGACGATGCAGATGTGTACAACAAAGCTGAAGATCTGGGGTCTTAAAACTTTTAAGCTCGAGGGATGTGTCAGCTATTAAATAGAAAGAAAAGAATATAAATCACTTTCCCTTAGTGAAATTGGTCTCCTCCGGCCGGATGAGAGACAGGGACGTCCCTAGTAAACTTTCTTTGGTGTGTAGGGCTTGGGTTTGCCGACAAAAGTGGGCGTGATTGGTTGTAAATGGGCGTAGCCAGTAGATATGGACTGGGTTTTATAAAATAAAAACTCTGCGGACATTGTTAAGCTTGATAGTCTACCCATTTGTGGAGAGTACATACTTGGGGAGGAAGGATAGAGAATGGTTTGGGGGCGGAGCCCTATGACGTTTTGTCTTTTGAATCACTTTGTTTTGGCTATAAATGCGACCAAAGCTCTTTTAAACTTCACAATGGTAGTAGAAAATAAAGTGGTGCAAAATTTCCGACAGAAATTGAAATATGGTTAATTTGCCGACAGAGTTTTGACTAGGGTTGTGACACCCTCCCCCACATCACATCTTCAGTCCGGAACATAATTTGGAGACCCTTCCTGTGGATTATCTGGTAGGCCTATCAAGGGCACTGAATGATTGATCCATATCATTTCTTTGTTAACAATGTTTCAAATCTTTTTAAAACTGATGTTGTTTTTGCTGTTTAGGATGAGCTAATGGAGGCAGATCGTCACGTACCTGTCTATTGTGAGCAATTGCCTTCTTGGGAGTGTAAGTTTGCGATTCCATATGGACGAGATGCTTACCAAGGTATATCCGCTGCAAAGTGTCTTATTAGCAAAAGTATATGTAGAGAAGCAGATTCCAATTGCACATGTGGAACAAAAAGTGAACAGAGACATGGTAACACTCGCACTCATGTAAAAGTGTTAAGCTTTCCTGCGTATTGTCGATACAGGGCAACAATGAAACTAATTCAATCCGGATGCAGCTTACCATTGAAGACATTAGTTGCAAGAGGCGCAATTGACCTTGACTGCTGCAATACCAAGATCCTATTCAACAGATTCAAGTTTCAACATGATAACATTGAAAGCTTCTCGCTAGCTGAGAATATTCGAAGTACGTATGCTAAGTTATATCGAAATAGAGACCCAACCTAGCTTGTCTTATTATTTTTTCAACGTAAGGTTTCATATCAGGCACGTACCTGCAGGGAGCACCGAGGAGCAATAGCCCAAGCAACAGCCCCCCACTAACAGAATTACAGACTTGAAAATTCAATGATCAAATAGGGTTTCAACCCCGAAAATGAAACTACAGTACGGTTTTGCTCCTCCAAGATAGTAACTCTCCAGCTACGTGCTTGATTCATAATCGATAAACTATGGTGTACTTAGTGTCGATGCAAGTGATGGTTGTACAGAGTGAAGGCCATACGATAGGAAAATGGTAGAAATTAAAGAGGTACAATTTGAAAGTCGTATGAAATAAAAGTAGCGGAAATCGAAAGTGGTGCGAGGTGATATTGGTGCAGATTGAAAGTGGTACCGATGCAACATCTTCACTCATTCGTTTGAGTCGGCAGCGTTTTTATTCCTGAAACTAATTTTTGAGATACTGAGTGAAATGACAGACACATCCTTTTGCACACATTTGTGCGTTTACAGTTAACTTTATGGCTTGTGGGGCCTTCATATTAATGTTGTTAAGAAAGTAAAAATGTGGTACTACTACTCATAAAAGAAGCTGAAGTTGTCGTGCCGAAAACACTTGCGATATGAAGACGCTGAATTTCCCATTACAAGGATTCTGTAGGAAATTAATGTTTATTATTTTCTCATGATAGTTGTGCTCCTTACGCAGTATTTCACTTTTAAGATTTCTACCGAGGTTGGGGGTCTTTGCTCACTTCAGTTTACAGGTAAGGAGCTGAGTCCCCGCGTCCTCTCTTCTACATCACAGCTAGGAAAGCATTTTACTGTCACATCAGGTTGTGTTATCGAAAATCAAGAGGAAGTGAACTATTTTGACAAAATGAAATTTTATAAAAATGAATGTATCGTAACAAAAGCTAGTTTTTGCAGACATTCCAGTTTTTCAGTGGTCTGATATCAGATGCGCTGGTATTGCTCAAGATAAGATTTTAAAATTATAGTTGCGATAAAGTGTTTGATTTTGTACTGTATGGGCTTATGTACTCATGGACTTTTTATAAACAACTGTGGGCTTCAAAATTTTTTCTAAAGTCTTCTCTCCGCGCAGTTGGAGATTAAGTTGATAAATAGCATTTTCCTTTCAGTTTTGCTCTACGAAAGGCCTCGACAGTAAGACTGTCTTCTTTTAAGCTGTGCAGTTTTAGATTTTATCATTACTATGCCAAACTAGAAATTATTTGAGCTGCAATCTGGCTTTATCTTTTCAACCATAGCTTATCCCTTAGTGTATAGTGTAAATCTGGTAAGGCATTTCCTCTTTTTAGAGCGGCCCTGTATTAAACGCCTCTATCAACTAAAACACAAGGGGTGGGTTTGTGAAACGATTAACACCGAAACACCATTATTTTTGGAGTTTACCTTCTTGCTTGCAGAAATTTTGTAAGGCATCTAAACAGCGGATGCCAACGTTTTGTAGTTATTTACATGCATTGAATGCCATACCTAAAAGCTGGGACATTTCATAGAACGATGAGGCATTTGAAAGAGGAAATAGGATAACTTGTATTTGGCAGGAAATTTGGCATTCGTGCGGACTCCAACTTTTAATCATAGTTTGGCATAATTTTCATGGATCTCTATTAGATCCATCGATGTGTAAGTCTTGATTATTTTTTAGAACTAAGGCTTTACAAATAGTACAATTGGCCAACACATTTGTTTATGCTGCCTAAATACTGCACATCTGCCTTGGCTTGCTTTGATTTCATGTCATATTTGACTGAAATGGAATTAATTCAACGGGCAGCTATAGCAATAGAAGAGTGTTTTCTAATTTTCGCATGTTGAGTAACTAGCGGTTGCTATGCGTAGGTGAGAAGGATATAGTACGTTTAATTTGCAGGCACAAGTAATAGTGGGATATAATGCCATAGTTGAATTTTTCTGTATTTTTGCGGCTAGGAAATGTGACTGCGTATGTTTGGACACACCAGAAATTAGAATTCATAATGTTATTTTGTCTCGACGATTTTTTAAGATTTTCGCCGCTTTCATAAGCCAAGCAGCTAACTAGAAAGTTGTGAAAATAACACGCATTCATTTTCAATGTTTATTTCTGAATTCTCTTGTGGTTGGCATCGTGAAAGGTGTAGAGAATTCACCTAGCCTAAATGACAATAGGACACGTGTCTTGAATTAGCCAGATGGGCATTCAATTACGATTCTAGTTAATGCGCCTGAAAATTCATTTTTATCGCATTTCAGCTATATTGATATTTCGTAGGAATTTCTTCTTTCTCTTTTTGGAATGCCTCAAATATTTATCTACACTTCCTGCTAGCCTCAAGGCCAAATGCCAATCCAAAGGGGGCTTTTGTGAAATTGGTAGTTTCGACATTATTTTCAGCCACTTTGTCTTATCAGACAGACAACGGAATTATCAGATATTATATTCAGCCTTTTTAACTCAACAATCAGAAAATGAAATCCTCATTATTTTGACAAGGAATACATTGAAAATTAGTTTCCTGTGCATTTCAGTTATGATGTGCAATAATTGTATGAACGAAGTTATTAAATGTACGTCAGGACAGAGCCCTTAGAATCATTATTCCTAGTAAAATGACGGCCCTGAAGATGGATCCTTCAGTTCATGTTGATCAACTGCACAAGGCACTCTGGTTTGTCAGCAAACTAATGCAATTTTGTCAGCTTTAAACCCAAAGTAGAAAAACTTAGATTTTGAACAGTTGCTGTACCATGATTTTAACTTTACTATAGGCTTGTCTTAAGATACGACCCTTAGGGGCCATTAAAATCCGACAAAAGATGAATTTTTAGACCCCTGTTCAGATACCCCCTCCCCAAGACAGCCGCCGCTTATTCCATACCAAGATCTTTTTATGCATCTATAGTCACAGCAAATGCTGAGGAAAATTGAACAGATAGCAGTTCATCAACTTTTAAACAATATTCTCAAATACAATAATTACATTAATTGCAAAAATCTTCATCATCACAAACTTTCTGAAAAGATGTGTCCGAATTGTTATTTGTACGAAATGTAAAATTATCTCAAAATTTTTTATCAGCAATGCACATTGGCAAAGCAAAAGAAACATTTCATTCACTTTTGTTTTGATTTTGTTTAATATTTATTTACTTCAGCATTATAACAGTAAATAGCTACGAAGTAGAAATGATGTAAATGGAATGAAATAATATTATTTGGTGCTCTACGAATGGGTTGTGTTGGGGCCTTCTAGAGTTAGAAAATGCCACCTAAAACTTTTTTTAAATGTGCTTATGATATTTTGTTCGATGCTCAAAACTCGTGGATCTCTCGTTGATTTTTTGGCAAAGATTGCAACAAACTAAATCCATGAATGAATGAATGCTCTATTGTAGCTTTGAACATTTGTTTGCTTGGGATAATCGAAATCGAATTGAAGCGAGTCGAATTTAATTTCCCATTCGAGTATGAGAGTTGAATAGAATTCTCTTGCTTTACAATTCTGAAATCTTTGACGTCCAGATTGCTTAAATCCATGTCCGAATTTGTCCCATTTCATCAAACCCCCTGCCTCCTTAAGCCTGGACATCTTTCGTGAATGGCCCCTTAGTAATAGCAGTAATCGTTGATGTTCAAAATATTTAGCCTGTATAAATATTTATATAGTCTGTTGGTACTACAGAGCTTTACTACAGCACGAAAAAGCGGCAACATTCTTTTTACATACTGAAAGCGTTTTTCGTCCGACTAGTCAGAGTATGAAATGTCGGTAGTGACCGACACGTGCGCAAAAAATATATAGCCAGATGCGGTTACACGTGATATGATGCGTCTAATTGGCCCCAAGAGTGGCCAATTAGGACCTCTTCGCCATTGTTTACTTCAAGATATTTTTTCAGCTTAGATAGTGCCTTTTTGCTTGTGAGGTTGCCTCTGACTCTACGTGCTCCCCAATTTTTAAATGCTTCCTACGTCCCTGATTATTATAGCTAGCATAATTCGAGAAGCTGTTGCAGTATATTGAATACGACAAAATAGTTGTCCATAACTATTCAGACTATCGATCAGATGCATGCCATTGTTCATTGCAATTAATATTGTCAAATAGAGCCCATTTGTAGTACCTTGTGCCTTAACTACACAAAAGCCCGACTGCCAAGTGGTTTGCGGTACCTTATAGGAGTAGTAGGAAAGGAATTTCCGATATCTTAGATCAAGTAAGACGGATACCATTGTTTTGCAGATTTTTAAAACTGGGACTCTTTGACTATTATTTAAAACAGACAGTAGCTTGCGATTAGCAGACACTCGCATACACTAAATTATTGCACTTTTTTACAGGAATGGCTATTTTTTCGCGTAGCCTCTATATTCTGAAATGTCTTTAGTCTTGAACCTTGGATTATTCTTAATTTATGTTTTTGACCAAAGATGTAACTTTACTTTAAAACCAAAGGAATACAGGCAAATCTTTGTTATGCCTTACTTCTCAAAAAGCAAAATGAAAGTTGAACAGAATAATAAAGTTAATCTCCAGGCATTATGATAAATCGTATACACAATAGTTAGAAGTCTTGATAAAGCTTGAGCCTTGCCATGTTCTTTAAATTATCTTAAATTCTGGACCATGATATTCTTATAAACGGTATTCATATAGAAGAAGAGTATATATAGTACATTTATGTGTAAAGTGCTATTTAGTTTGCATTGTCAAAGGTATTTTTGGTTGTAATTATTGAGCTAGTTACTTATAAGTGCATGGTTGGTAGGTATGTTATATAATCGAAAATAGGACTGTTAAGCAAGGATGCGAAATCGTTAGCTGAATTTGGTAGTGAATCGAAACATTGCAGATTCTTGCCAAGAGGAACGAGGAACTACCTTGTTTCATTCCTATGTATTTAGTACATGCACAAGTTCATTGTAATCATGCTGATATCATTAATGATCAACAGCCTTTGATAAAATTCAAAGACCCATATGGAATGATGCAGAATGCCGGCAAAATTATTGAAAATCCAGTAAATACTTGCCACTATTGACTAAATTTCTATATGGCTACCTACTTCTTAATTGAAGTCATTCACAGTGGAATGCATGTTGCCGTAGAGTAGTTGCAGCTAATATTTTTGTGCAGGGTAGTATCACCATCATATGAATGCTACCCAATGTGATTTGAATGTAAAAAGTACTACTTTTTCGCGCTCGAATTTTGTCTCCTCGCTCTTTCATCCCCTGCCATCTGATCACTGCTCAGCAAGTGTCCCCTGTGATTGGCATGCGCCGGATGGCAAACCTGAACTTTACCCATGTAGCATGTTAGATTTTCAAATATACTTGCTTTGATTTTATTTTATTAGTTCTGTTATTTATATCACTCTTAGGTAAATATTACAGTTAATCACTGCTTTTAGTTCCAGTGTTCAAAGGACGTCCTCGTAAAAGAAGGCAAAGCAAGACAAAGCCTGGTAATGATGGGAAAAAAATGAAGCTGGAGATGGACTATTCATATTTAGAAGCAAATCTCAGTATTGAAGATGTAAATAAAGAAAAAAATCATAAAGTAGAGATGAAAAATGAGGGTGCAAGCATAGCAAGTGAGAAGCAAACATATCGCATTATTGCACCCCCAGCTAATTGTAACCCAGAAAGAAATGTGATTCACGTGAAGATAGAAAACAAGAAGAGTACACCTGTTTCAAATGACTTTGAAAAAGAAGATATGAAAATAGTAATTAAGACAAATGCTGTTGCAGAAGAAAGTTATATAGCAGAGAAGGAAAACAGAATATATTGGGATGGTGAGAACATTGAAGGTGGAAGCATGGATAATCCACATATCAGTGGAGACGAAGTTATGGTCGGAGGAGGGTATGGAATGGAAGTAAAGGGACTCAAATCACCTGATGAGGATAGTGATGAAGAAGACCCACCATCTGAACTAGTAAAAAACGGGAAAACAGGCACGGTGCTTGATGAGTCATTTTTCAGAAGGATGAGAAATGGAATGAAAGGATCGGAAATGGTGGACAAGGAGAAGATGAGAAAGGTATCTACTTTCAAAATTTTTGCCTTTGTTTGCATTGTCTGTTAGTATTCTACTATGTCGTATTACCTTAAATTCGCTAATTAGCCCCCTGAGGGCGTATTTGTTTTTTTTATTTTTGCATGGGGGCTATTTCGAGGAGGGGACGTAAACATTTCCTGGTAGTTGGTCATATACCAGTTGAAATTTTTCTATGGATATACTGTTTCTTCGATACTACACTTACAAATTTTTCTAATTTTCTTATCAAGAATTTTTAGCTCTAGGTTGGGGGCTTATTCGAGGTGGGGAGGCAATTCGAGCATTTACGCTAGACCAATCTCTTTGCTGTATTCATATCCTCTTTTGTTTCCTGTTTCTCTCATAATTGCATTCTGTTGTTCTATACGCTGAAAAATCAATCTGGTTTCTCCTGCATTTCTGCATGCGGAATATGATAGTGATATTCAATTGATTTGTGTAAATATTCCATGGATTGATACATTCAGTTGATGTTTTGTGCTTTATAAATGATATTAATGTTTCAAGGCCTTTCAATCCTGAAAAGTAGATTACTTCTTTTGTTAGTGGCTGTCTTCAAAATTGAAGCCCCCTTTCTAAACACGCTTTGAAAAATAGCCCCAATGATGACTATATGATAAATATGACTAGATTTATGTAAAGTCACTAAGAGAGAGTTTGTCACTAGTTAGCACTGGTAGGCCCATTGATAGTAAAGGATATTGTACAGGCTGGTATAGCAATCTTTTGAAAGGGTAAGTGCAGTTAATCGAAAGGTAAAAGTTTGAATCTTTACTTCGTTGACCTTCTTATGTTTTCGAGATGTTGATACATTGAGCATAAAGTGGATATAAAATTTAATGGTGGGCCTTGGGAAACGGGGAACAAAGCGTACCAAAGCAGTGGAGGGCTGCCAAGGTACCTCTTTGGGGGTATTTTCGCTCCGTCCCTTAGCAGGTGGTTTATTCCATGGAATCATATTTTATATATATATATATATATATATATATATATATATATATATATATATATATATATATATATATATATATATATATATATATATATATATATATATATATATATATATATATATATATATATATATATATATATATAGTTATATATATATAGTTCTCTTTTTCTCTCAAGTATCAATTATCATCTTAACATTTGGAAAGCAAGCAATTGTGTTTCAAAAGGGCACTTTTGTTCTCCCTACTCCCCAAAATGAAAAGCAGTAGGGACACTTGCTCCCCTCTACCCCCTTTCTCCGGTGTTCTTGAGTATTACTGTTAAAGGATTGCGAATAGCAATTTATTTAGATAGAAATGAACGAATTTGTTTTGTGAAAGAATGCAAAGACGACGCCTGCTTAGTTTTTTTTTCAGGAAGGTCATAATTACATAAGTTGCCAGCTATTTGGAGATATTTGTTTATCACAATGATTTTATTGCATGAAAATAAATGTAGAGCATGATTTTGATCATAATTCACTTAAGGCATTTTAATTCTACACCGTTTTTTCCAGGATCCTTCTTTTCTCTGCTTGTCCTTATTCTCCAATTTAATTGTCTCTTCTGCGCAAGCATCTGTTAAATTCTTTTCTTCTATTGATTCTTCCATCATTCGCGATATATGAAATAAGAATTTCTTTCATTAGTAGAAAGTTAGTCTTACAGGTAACTTCACAAGACTTTTCTTCAGATCTGACAGCTGTACACTTATACTTGTTGTTGTTCATGGTTGCACTACCATGGTCAAGATATCATCATGGCCAAAATGTTATCTCTGAAATACATCTGATACAGCCCTCAACAATAGCAGCTCAATGTCGTGCTAACTGACCATAGCTAATATTAAGTATTCTTATAAACACAAGAGAAATTATGGGTTAATGGGTTAGCATTAAAGCTTATGAACTCAACACTAGCATGTATTTATAGTGTATCATTGCATGTATACAGTGACATTTGCTAACTCAGTTGATTATTTCTTTTACGGCATTAGGCCAGAAATTTTACTTGACAGTGCTTTTAAATGCCATTTCGATTAGCAAATGATTAGGGTGTATTGTCTCCATCTCATGGTAAAGCCTCGTTTTCCTTCAGGCATAATGCTACATTGATGCTGCAGTAAAACTTCATCCTGAGGAAAAGAAGTTCAGGATATTTAGTACGTGCACGTCGTTATTACCACAACTTTTGTTTTGCCCGGAAAAATAGCCATACATAATCTTATAGAACAGCCCCGTGAATGCAGCCTCCTTTTAATACGGCTAACGGCCGCAATTTACTATCCCTAATAGCAGGACTTTTTGTAATGTCGCTCCTGTAACATGGCCAGTTGTAATTGGCAAATTGTTCTTAAACCAAAGCCACCTCAATCGTTTTACAAAGGATTTTTCATTATATTGACATTTCTTTGGAGTTTCCACAATGTGAGCACATTTGTTTACATTTTAAAATTATTTTCATACAGTTTTTGTTATGCTTATTTGGGAAAAGGAAGCATGGTGTAAAGTTCCATTCTTTATTTCATAATGAACGCCGCCCTCTATCAAACTCTTCATCATAAAGTTCGGTTTTTTAAAGAAAGTCGCGGCGTTTATTAGAGCAAATACTGTATGGCAATTGTGCCTAACAGAGAGATTTTTGCCTCTAATGTTATGCTTTTCAGACGCTTTAAATATTTCTATAGTACCGTAAATCTGTAAGAACAAAAGGCTTCAACCCGTATACAACACTTCGATTCAAATCTTTTCAACCATCCTCACGTCCACTGTACCTCCTAGTCTGGTTGGAAATTGACAAATAACCCATGGGTCATTCCATATGAAATCAACAGCAAAAACACGATTTCGTAACCCTACCCCTCAGATTTGGTTGAAAATTGGTGTACTATGTTTCTTACTATTAGCAGCTGTGTCAATTTTTTTCCAATATTTCAAAGCATGCCAATTTTATGGACCATTGAACTTTTGCCCAATTTACATGTTTTTTTGAGGACAGAATGGCTACGGATTTTTGCCAGATGGAAAGTTCTTCTAATGGAGTAGAACTTTCCCAAAACGCTTGAGCATTGCACTACTGATGCATTCAGGCATCCAGATTTCAAAAATCATATCAAAATTGACATCGAAAGTATTCCGTCTGAGGTGTGGCTGTCTAAATTACCCCTAGTTTGGTTGCTAAACAACTTGCTAATACTTAGTTCTGGCGCCCTCTGTCTAAAGGCCTAACTCAGACCAAATTAAATTTGGTATTTATTTGATGCTTATATATGATTGAACTCATAGTAGAAGCTATATCATTGTCTCATTTTGGTTTCTGTTGAAAAAGTAGCATCAAAAAATCTAAAAAAATGCCAAGCAATACCTTGGGATTATTTACTCATGTCATTATGTCGTCAACACCTTAAAAAGGAAAATAAACACAATTTGTCAAGTCCAGTAATTAAATGATGATGCTAAATACTCTGGGAGCAACATAGTAAATTAATGATGCATGCCATGAAAATCTAGGTAAAGAACTGATAGAAGGATATGGGAGAAGTTGGGAGCTGAGGAGGAGCAAAATGGGCCTAAGCCTTCAAGGAGTGCTATTACTGCCATTATACATTTCTAAATGTCTTTTTAAAAGAACAGGCGCTTAGGAAGTTATTTTTGGACTTTTCCGCTTCAGCTCCAAATCATGACCCTTCTTCGTTAACTCGACCGCCCTGTTAATACGGCCAATTTTGGTGGCTCGTGGTGGCTGTATTAGCTGGGTTCCACTGGGAATGAATCCTGAGTAGCAAGTGGTTTCTGTGAAAGTATCTTGTTATGCGTAGTAGAAGATATTGAAGCTATGAAGTCACATTCAGTCAACTTAAACAATCCATTGTTGCATTGATTTCTAGTCCTACATTAATTTAAAGACATTAATTTTTTAGAAATGGTATAAATTGATAGGGTTTTCGGATAAGAAATGCAAAATAGGTGCCGGTTAAAATTTTAGTAGATTAGCAGTCGCAACCGGAATACTCGCATCGTAGAGCTTCAAGAGTTAATTAATAAGTTTGGTACTCATTGCTGCTTTCAGGGGAGGATGTGGTGGGGGGATAGCGTCATCTGCATCCTATTTTTATAGTCATCTTGATTGAGATAACCAGTCTATTCCCTTCAATGCACTGCTAAATGAAAGGATGGGCCACCTGCAATTTTTCGGATTGGAATATACTCTTTCTCGTAAAAGTAGTAAGTACATTATCTAGCCCCTATTGTGTACATTCATTGTTCAACTTCTTCAAATGGAATGGGACAGCCACTCCTTTGCATTCATGGCCGGATGAAATAGGAAGTTCTATGAATTTGATTTGCGATTGAAGGTGGATAATAGAAAGCTGATTTAATTTATTTTGGAAATCATCAATATTAATATTTCCTCAATCTCATTACTAAATTTTCAACTGAATTTCGTATTGACCTAAACAATTAATAGAAGTGTAAATTATGATAAAAGTTTCATGCTATTGCTTCTATTTTTTCCAATCTTTTATTCAATTATCAAGGTTTGTTGGATTGAATTTGTGAAAACTTCCAGTTCTAGATTTCTGAAGTCTATACCTGTAATCACATAATCGTACATAATCGTAGACATGCAAGAATCCCAAATTTTGGAAATGGTGCATACATTGAATTTATATTTTTGGAATCCTAAATGCTAACTCACGTCAAACTGAATTTGTAGCATTACCTCTTGCTCGATGCAAATATTCCACACAAAATTTTGCTAGTACATTAAAGCTTTAGCATATTTGATCTTGAATGTTTCGTGCATTTTGCACGTTTGGAGTGCATTTAGTGTAGAATAATGTCAAGGCCATTGTTTGTGTTCAGAAACTTTCTGAAATTTTCTACCACTAAGGTAGAAGTAAAGTAGGGTCCTTTACGCTCTCTCACGTGGGGAAGAGCCCGTTGGAGAGAAAATTTATCCTGAGCCAGCGGCATGTAAAGTTGGGTGGCCGGTTCCTTTCCCACTGCCTTTATCTCCACATTGTTACCACCAGGTACTCATTCGCTGCTGGGTAGGCAGTGAGTGAGCATTCAGTCAAAGCCTTGAGTGGGACTCGAACCGTAGACCTTCCGCACAGGAAGCATGCACTCTAAACGCTATGCTACCCCGCTACACATAGCAAGCATTAAATGTTGAAATCATACGTCACGTATAAGCCTTACTTTGTTTGATTTTGTTTAATGCCTAGGTGCGCTCCAGGAAAATGGGCGGCAGTGCATTGCCGTAGTTTGCCTGGATAATATAATCCTTTTAACTTCGGTGCTTCGCTCAAGAAATGGTAAATTCCTGGCCAAAGAAGAGAGCAATGTGCCTGCCTCAAAACGGTTTGAAAAAGAACCGCGAGGAGGAAGGAAGTTAAGAACAGAAAGAGAAGAAACTGACAAATAGAAGAAGATAAATTAATATAAAGACTAGGCAACAAGAAAAATGATGTGGGAGGATGGGACAAAACTAATTCGGAGGCAATGATCAATGTTTATGGCTTTCAGGTAGCATCTCCATGAACCGCTTGCTCCATGTGCTTCGAGTTCCTCCAATATCCCAAAATTCAAAGCAAGACTATGATTGCACAGATACAGCAAGAGCTTCCTGCTATTTACTAGGGTTAAATAAGTCTAACCCCATTTAGAAAAATTGCAACTCTTGGTTGTTATCTTCTTGAGCTTTTTTCGGCGATAATCAGTGCTCATGAAAACCCAGAGATGCTTGACTCCCAAGAATAAGGCAATTTTTAGTCCCGTGAATAGGAAGCCAATCAGGAAATTTTTAGTACAAAGCAGCAAAATTTTTCATGTCAAGTGGAGGCGCTTTCAATACCAGGTTTCGGTCCACTTTTCTTCAAAATTACGTGTGTTCTGTTGTTCATATTTAAAATAATATGAAGCTGTTTTTCCTACTAAGCAGCAGTAAGTAAAATTTATTTTGAGTGTACTTTGAGTTTTGTCTGTACAGGACTGTGTTGTGGGTATTAACAGGTAGTGAGATAGAGACTTGAGTTGAAGCATAAAGAACCACTTTCAGGAATATCATTTTCGCCAGAAAATATGTCTTTTGAACAGTTTGGTACGTTTTACGTTTTACTTTTGCTACAAGACCTGCAGACTTTGATTCCTTTCCTAGAATTTCGCGCTGTCGTTATTTTATAAAATTTCCTGTACCAGCATTCAGCTGCAAAGGTGGATGCTGTTACTACCTTAGTGGTAGAGCTCAAATGATTTAAAATTCATTGCAGAATTTCTTTTTCTTTTTAGATTTTGGTGGATGCATGCAAAGACGTTGAAGCTTTCAAACATGATCTCTTCATTTTTATGAAGCAGAGGGGAACGCCAATCGTGTATGTTCCAAAAGTTGGTTATACAAGAGGTATGCAGAATTCTCTTCTTGCTACTGTTTTCACTTTTGACCTTTGCGAAGTCACATTTTTGTCTCTTTTTTTAATGAACCTAACTCAGTAGGAAGCAGTTTTTTTTACTGTTACTTAGCCTTTAGCCATAGGTTAGCCTGCACTGAATTTGTCCGTGAAAAATCACTTTCTTAATAGACTAGGCAGTGTTCATTGCTTTAATGGATGTAGTGTGTAAAGCCTTCTCTTTTGATAAAGTTATTTCACATGCTTCTAATGTAGTGCTGTACTGTTTGTTCATCTGACAGACATCCATTTGTGTAGTCACCTTTCTTATACCAAATTACGTAAGTGAGACATCAGTTGGAAAGCGCAGTTTTATATGAATTTGAGGAGATGATAACCACGACGAGCAACATTATAAATATGTTAGAATAGGGTAGCCAGGATCATTTATAGATTTCCCATTAATTAGTTACATTGACAAACCAACTACATAATTCTATTGAAAAATCGATTTAGACACATCCTGAACGTTTTGGGACGGGTTAACCCCCCTCCATGTTTCCCATTTATTGGCTGTAGATGAGACAAGCTCTTACGGAAACGTTCAGGATATGTCTAAACGGATTTGTCAATAAATAGTGTAGCTGTTTTGTCCATGCAACTGATTCAATGAATGTGTCGATTGCAATCTACAAATGAAACTGGCTATTCTTTTCTAATTAATCTATAATGCTGTTTGTCGTGGCCGTTACCCTCAAATTTACCGTGAGCTTTCTAGTTCAATCCCCAATGATTTATTTATTTTTCATTTTTCTAGAATTACTAAAATATGTCAGTAGAAGCAAGCATTTTAGGCTAAATGAAGCATCAATGCATCCTAGTGAGCAGGCAGCATAGATGCAACGATACATATGATACGAGTTTGGTCTAAGGTGTTAACATTTCAGTTTCCCACTGGGTGTTGGCCATGTTTACCATCAAAACATTGGGCGAGAATCCTGCATGCCTTTTTAGTAGGAATAAGTTCATTTTCTTCCTCTCTTTAAGCAGTTCCAATAAAATTTCAACACAGAATTGTTAATGAGCTTAGCAAAGGCTGTTTTTTTTATCATAACTCTTTACACGTTTTTTTAATAAGAAACTAGTACTAGGCAGGTCAAAAAATTAAGAAACTCTAGTACTTTGTTCAAGAAACATTATGAAACTGTACATTATCAATTTGTCTAAAGTGGCACATTGGCTTGCTTCCACTCATCAATTTGTACGATTTTTGTTTGGAAAAGGCTGTAGCTTATTATTTTGATTAGCTTGGGCATATTTCGTGACGTTGAGCGGTTATATCCACCCAAAAGTGTTTGACTTTCAGACAATAAGGTGAGGTTCGGTAGCGAAAATAAGAAGTTAATTAAGAAACTTTAAGTACTAGAGTGCCAGCATTTTACGTCAAATTAAGAAACTTTTAGCACTAGGTGCCGATCCAAGTTTCGTATAATAAAACGTGTATACTGCCGCTTTGCATGCTCAAATAGCTAATATTGCCATGCTATGAATCTCTTTGTCACCATTTTGAACCCATGGCGGCTTATTTGAGAGGGGGGCTTATTAGCAAAAATGATTTTTTAGGTGGGGACTTATTTGAAGATTTACGGTACATGTCCACAGTTTACTCTCAGACATCAAATTGCGCTATGACCCCTAAATTAGGGCCTATTCAAAGCTAAAGTTAGCAGATGCTCTGTTCGAGAATTATTCTTGTATTCTTTGATTGGATAAATTACTTGCTGCCATTGCTCAGTCCTAAATTGACTACACTCATGTCCCATTCCTTCGCGAAACTGACTTTAAGCATCTATTGTCCACCTTCCTCAGTATGCCCCCTCCCAGCATTGCAATTCAATGGGAACTGGCCAGTGATACATAGTGGCAATAATGTGATATATGGTGTGTGGAATAGAGAGGAGAAAATAAGCAGAGCATACCACTTACTAGCTATCAATCCACGATAAGCTTTTCCTTACATTTACGCCGTAGGTATGTTGGTCCGTCTATCAACTTGCATTGCTGTTGCACAACTTTCATTCATCTTTCGTTTGCCTATGCAATATTGATCTGGTTTCTAGCAGATAAAAAGGGATCTAAAGTAGCATTCCTATGGGTGCTGAAAATATGATAAATTGGCCGAAATGTTTTCCGAAAGAGTGACATTTTTATCTGAAAGTTTTTTCGCCGAAACTTTTTGTTTGAAACTTGAAAATGCCAAAGTTTTCAACGTTGATGTAGTACTTGCGTTAATCGTCGATTCCATCGAACGAAAGTTGGACCATGACATTTCCTGCTTCAAGTCTTGCTATCCTTTGAGATCTGCTCGAGTCTTCCCCTCTCTTTTTTTGTTTAGTAAGTAATGCCGGGGAAAGGCCGTAGGGCCTATAACAAAGCCCCGACAAAGGAAAAACTGAGAAAATGAGGAGAAGTTCAAGAAGAAAGTGAGACAAGATCAAGTTTGTTGATGTTAGATTTAAAAGATGACAAATTGCAGGATTCAGGGAAAGTAGTGGGTGGCAATGAGTTCCACAGTTGAGAAGTTCTGGGAATGAAAGATGATTTGTGAGATAGAGTTTCTTGGATTAGTTAGTGTAACTTAGAAATGGTGTGAATTGGTAGAGCTTTTGGTAGTTCGAACACGCCTCACTGGATCAGGAATAATATTCTTGATTTCCTGAGAGCAATGTCCGTGAAAATAGCGGTAGAAAATGGAAAGATCTGCAACAAGACGACGATGGGAGAGAGACTGTAGATGCATGATTGCCTCATGTCAAACAGGATCTCGCTCCTTCTGGTCATTAGCCAAAGTTGTCTCACAAAACTTTTGCCATTCTTCTTTTCCACCTCTAAAAAACAACTCTGGCTCGTCTTCATGCACTCCTTCCTCTAAAGCTAACCTTTTCGCATCATTCTTTGCTTCCAATTCCAATATTGATGACCAAGATTTCCAACCTCCTCTCTACCCCACATCCACCATCACAATGTCCCCTATTAAGTTCTCTACACGCAAAGTCCGGAAAGTCCTACTCCAGCTCAACACCTCCAAATCTAGTGGAGCTGATGGTATACCTGCTATAGTTCTAAAGTCCTGTGCCCCTAAACTCGCCCCTGCTCTCAACAAGCTTTTCCAACTTTCCTACAATCTTGGTATTTTCCCTTCCTCTTGGAAACTCGACCACATTTTCCCTATCCCCAAAAAAAGTTGAAAAATTTGACCCTTCAAACTATCGCCCTATTGCAATCACTTCTCTCATCTCTAAGACTATGGAGACCATTATCACCAAACAACTGCTTGCCTACCTTGAAACAAACAGCCTTCTTTCTGATCATCAATATGGGTTTCGACAAGCCAGATCTATTGGTGACCTTCTAGCCTATGCTGTTCATGCTTGGTCCTCTGCTCTAGAATCCTACGGTGAGAGTAGAGTTATCTTTCTTGATATTTCCAAGGCCTTTGATCGCGTCTGGCACAAAGGTCTTCTTGCTAAACTGCCAATGTTTGGTCTTCACCACTCCCTCATTAAATGGATTTCTAGCTTTCTATCTGATAGATCAATTGCAATTAGGGTCGATGGCTACCTCTCTAACTCAGATGTACATCAGGGCTCTGTTATCTCTCCTGTTCTGTTCATCCTCTTCATAAATGACCTGCTTTCCTCTACATCTTCCAGTATTTTCTCCTTTGCCGATGACACTTAATTAAGTTCATCTTTTTCATCCAATCCTCAACACCTTGCCAATTCTAATATTTCACCATATCGTATCACTTCAGCCTCACTTCTCACTAATGACTTGACAAATGTAGAGAAGTGGGGTAGTGACAACCTTGTTAAGCTCAATGAAGAAAAGACAAAACAGGTTGCCATAACACGTAAACATCACAAAGATTTCCCCCCTGTTTTCATGAATGACCATAAACTGGACATTTCATCTTCAATCACTCAACCTGATCTTTCTATTTCATCTAATCTCACTTGGAAACCCCGTATCAATTCCATAGCAAAGCATACATCTCAGAAACTTGGCTTTCTTTCTAGAGCCCGTGGCTATTTCTCACCTTCTCAACTACTAACTAAATACAAATCCCATATTCGTCCTTCTCTGGAGTACTGCTCTCATGCCTGGGGTGGTGCTCCTAAATCCTCTCTCCATCTTCTTGACAGAGTCCAGTCTAAAGCTATCCGTCTCATCAACAATCCAAACCTCACTAATTCTCTACAGTCTCTCTCCCATCGTCGTCTTGTTGCAGATCTTTCCATTTTCTACCGCTATTTTCACGGACATTGCTCTCAGGAAATCAAGAATATTATTCCTGATCCAGTGAGGCGTGTTCGAACTACCAAAAGCTCTACCAATTCACACCATTTCTAAGTTACACTACCTAATCCAAGAAACTCTATCTCACAAATCATCTTTCATTCCCAGAACTTCTCAACTGTGGAACTCATTGCCACCCACTACTTTCCCTGAATCCTGCAATTTGTCATCTTTTAAATCTAACATCAACAAACTTGATCTTGTCTCACTTTCTTCTTGAACTTCTCCTCATTTTCTCAGTTTTTCCTTTGTCGGGGCTTTGTTATAGGCCCTACGGCCTTTCCCCGGCATTACTTACTAAACAAAAAAAAATTTATTGTTGATGCGTTTGACAAAAGAGGATGTGGCATGATTGATGGTTTTGGAGCATAGATTACGAGCTTGTACAAATAAAGCTCTTGAATGTGGAGTTTGGTGTAGTTTCCATTGTGTAAAGCGGTGGTTTTTATGTTTGACAGCTTTTGCACATTGTGAAGTGAACCACTTTGGAGATGACTTTTTCCCAGGTTTATAGGAAGATGGAATAAAAAGATCCATACCAAGTTAAATTGCGCTAGTGATGAAGGTGGCAAAAGAGGAAGGATCATTACACAAGCCAGAATACCAGGGATAAGCAGCAAAACAGTTTCGAAGAGAGTCAGGGTCTGGGCTGCAGAAGCCAGCATTTGAATATGCATCTTTTCATTTCTGCACATTCTCAATAGTACCTTCCTGTAACGAAATTGGGCTTTCGTATCATTATTTGGCAACTTCGTTTATCACCATGTGATGACCTCCCAATCAATTAAACTTTGCCTCAGTTTAATTCGTATACTCACATTTCCTTAGTGACGCTTACAAAAGCCCCGCACACAGCGCCACCTTTAGTTAAGTGCTCACATCAATACTCATTATGTTTGAGTAAGAGACCGTTCACATATTACGTCATCATGGAAGTGGAGGGGGTCGTTGGTAATGCTTATGCTTGATTATGGAGGAGGGCGGTTAGGTAGCATGATGACATAAGCAGACACTCTTCTCTACCTCATATTTCCACATTTTCAGATCTCACCCAGCTCACAGCTTTACACCTAACTACTGAGCGTTTAACATGATTTGCATTAACTCGAGCAGTTGAGTATGACCAAGTAAGGGCCTGAGTCAGAGATGTGCCGAGACACTTTCTGTTGGGGGGGGGCGTTTTGACCATTTAGCCAACTACTGTTACTACAAAAAATAAAAGGTCATAGAAAACACAGTGGCCAATCCACTTGCAGTATGAGCCGAATTTTTGACTAACCTCCTTGAATTTGAAACATGTTGCTGCACTTCAAACTTATTGCTAGGCTGAGCCAGTGTTTATGAAATAATGGAGTGCTCCCCCCGTAAGGGTAGACCCTATGAAAAGTAAGTGAGGAGTAAATGCCCTGAGTGCACGGGCAGGGATGGGCATGACACTCGAGAAAGAATTTTGTTTATGAATACGCTAGGAGCTTTGCCATACAGCTATGTGATAATGTGATATGCTTGCGATATTCTTGGCCATACTGGTAGCTGTACTATTTTTTCCAGTCTTATATTTTGAATATCTATTTGTACTCTCAAACTGTCTTGCAAAACTCTTTTATCAACAATTGTCGGAAACCCTGAACTTCAAATTGCTTCAATTTGCATCATGATCTCCTGTTAGCATGATGGCATAGAACTTATACACAAATGTCAAATACAGGGCAAGCGCGTAACCAGACCTATGTTTCATGGGTGGCAAAATTTTACTTGAGGAATAATGTGGTACAAAATCTGAGAGCGTATTTCATCTTCTATGTTATCACAGTCAAATGGACAATGTGCGTACAGAAAAAGATTGAATTTTATAGTATGTCACAAAGACAATGGTTGAGTTGAACCAAACTTTTAGTAGATCTCTCCTTATTTACAAATAGGAAGCAACAATAAACATTGCAGAAAATTTCCCAAGAGTTTGCAAAAAGCTGGCATCCTGTTGTCCAGGGGCGGCATTTCCAACCCCATGCCACCCCATGGCTACAGGCCTAATACAGGGGAAAATTTACAAAAGGAGCCAAAACTGTTTGATTTACATTGCGTTTCGGAACCTTTTTACTCAGGTATGTCTGTCCTAGTATGTGTTCAGTAATCTCGGTGTGGATCTAAAAGTAGATTCTCTAGTTTGCTACTGCTTATCATAGATCTGCTGAGAAGAGTTTATTAGCACTCAAGTGTAAATTATGAATCTTTTCAGCAAGATTAATCTAACATAAAATATATAAAATAACCCATCAAATACATTGAAAAGACAAGGAATGTAAGCATGGGAAAAGCTGTTTGTTTCATTCTTAAACAGCAGAACATTTGAAGAGATAATATCCAAATGAGATAGACACGATTTAGTCAACCAACAGTAGCAACGCTATTGCCAAACCATACTTATCGAAGCAACACATTGTTAGATGAGATGAGTTGCATAAATAAAGTTCAATATTTATTAAGTATGCAAGTGCTGTACAATAAAGTTTACAATAATATTGAGGCTGAGAATAGTTAAAAAATAATGCAATACTCAAGCTTCACCAAGACTTAAAACTTTTGTGTATTTGAGATATAATACTGCTTTTAGATCAACTTTTGCACTATCAGCACAATGCTTCCTATTCTCTTCCACTATTGTTTTGCTTTATGATGAGGTAGGACAAAAAAGAGAGAGCACATTCCCTTGATTTTTTGGAAAAGCTTAACTTATGATATTTAAGAATAATTTAAGGATAATGTATAACTCAAAAGCACAAATTATTATTAGATTATTGACACTAAGCAAAAATTAGGTGTTCTCGTAAAAAGAAGAGTGACGTTTCACCACAAAAATTTGCTAGTAAGCATGCATTGACAAGACAAGCTTAATTCCTGTGGAAACATTAAAATTTAAAATGAGTCAGGCTCTATACAATTTTTCTAGGTCTAGATTGCCTGAAGCAAGTGCTGTACATGGTAGTAAAGTAATGAAATGCAGATCATCTAGCGATAACAAAAAAGCAAGTACATAATTTGATGGATATGTGGGAAGGGGATAAAGGGCTCACAATCAGGGGCAGGTCCAGAGCTGGACTTTGGGGGCCTTAATTGTCTTTTTCATGTGTAAAGTTTCTTAACACTATTGTTTGCCATAGGAAACATTCCCGTTTGGGGGGCCATGGCCCCTCGGCCCCTCGGCCCCCTGAATCCGGCCCATCTCAGAGTTTAGATTGAGAAAAACTTCACTTATTCTTTTGCAAAAAATTTTTATGAACACATACTTGCAGAACCTTGCAAATTGTCTCATAAAAATTTTTTAACTTTCCTCAGGCTTCCCGAGTAGATAAAGGATTGGCGGTGCTACACCCCACCCCTGATATTTGCGTACTTGTATACAATATAAATGGAAAAATGCGTTCAAATCGGACAACTTGGGACAAGTTTCTACAGTAAGAGGATAACATGCCTTTTCTTTTGTACATATTTTATATAAGAGAACAAACCAAACCTTAATGTGTATAGATGGCGTTACCCAGCTAGTGTTTAGGCCTATGGTCTTAGCGACTGTTGATATGAGCTTTGAAATCGTTTGCCATATCTATAGAGTCTTCTCTAAATGCTGCTCTATTGCAGCTTCTTCACTTAATGTTGGTGCTTCGCTGTATTTCCTAGTAACATGTTAGCTTACTCAGCGTTCTAGTTCTATGAACAACATTGTCATCCACTTCCGATCTGCCTCCGTCAGCCACCATTCTAGAGTTGGTTTGAATGATGACTGAAGATGTTTAAAGTCTCACTAATGCTCACTGGTGCTCCCGTCAAGAATGAGTATTTGTGTAATGTTTTTCTGATTGGATAATAGAAGAACTTCCCAATCTGACTGGTGCTCCCGCCAATAAGACACAAAACATTGAGCATCCCGGTGGGCTTGGAATCTGGAATTTTAGAACAATTGAGTGTCTGAATCAGAGGATATGATTGGATACAGGCTAGCTCAGTTAGTTCATTCCTATGCGTGAAACAGTGAAGCGAATGAATTAGGAATGTGGAATTGCGTTTCCTTCTGATACAAAGGGATGGAGCAGATAATATTGCATACCTCAGTTGTTTAATTGCAGTGATAAAACCCTTTTTCTCTGGGTAATTTAAAAACTTCTAAAACTAGAAAATCTGACTGGTATTCAAGCAACAATTACACCACCCTGGATCCGCGCCTGATTGTGAACGGTTTCACAAAAACGGAGGTTTAGACCTGTGTTTTTGTACAAAAGCGGAGCAGTGCGAGCAGGGCATAAGTGATTTTTGAGTTTCGTTGTCATTTAACGTACTTTGATTAGAATTCATTGATATTTTAATGCTTTAATGGTTTCCATTTACATTCCACTTCTTTTGGCAGTCGACCTTCCCAAGTTATTCAGTTTGGTTGTTGAAAATGGTGGTTATAGGCAGGTATGTGGTACCGATGTTTGAAAATTTTTATTACATCTTCTTTCTTTGGGGTTTATTGAATATTTTTTAGCTGGAAATAGCCCTTCCTGACGTCACCAATGGTTTGCGGTGGGCCTCGAACCTAGGACCACGCTACTCGACTCAGACCAACGTGGTCCTAGGTTCGAGGCCCACCGTAGACAGACCAGTGGTGACGTCAGGAAGGACATCCGGTCCTAAATGCTCGCGCCAGAACTAAAGTCCTCTCAGAGGCACCCTCCAAGCCCCAAGGAATTGGGGGAAAAGGAGGTGAAATCGAGAAAAGAAAGTGCTGTAAAGGCTTAAAAGAAGTGAATCACTTTCTGGAGAATAAGGATCAAAAATGAAAATATGAGGATTCATTAAAAAGTAGCCAAAAGCCTGCTTGGTTTCTCTTTCAGTGCTTCGAGCGGCCTTCGATTTTCCGCTATCTTTTGATTTTGCTGCAAATTGGTGACAGAGGTGAAATTTTCATACTGGACCTTGAAATTATCACCTTGAATGTTAAGTGTCGAACGGAAAGAGTTGAAGGAGGGAATAGCCATAAGGGTCCACTAAGTGGTAGGCACCTTGGAGCTCACAGACAGAAAGTCCAGTAGCAGTGAAGCAATCCCAATTTAATGAGCATTCAAGGGATTTCATTAAACTGGAAAAGACAACGCATCGACACTGACAATGATCCGACATAAGATCCATCCTGGAATAACATTCAAGTTGTGTTGTCCCTTCAACAGAGATCTGTTTGCCCGTGATGCTAATACACTAGGGTCATTGTGCCCAAGACCAGGGCAAGGATTTATCTTATTGAAATAGGGGTACGAATAAATGATTTCATAGATCAATTACCAAGTATAGCACGTACACGCACCCCAGATACAGATTATTAGATGAGGGACTGGTGATAAGTGGAAACAGTTGCGTCTATAGCAGGCATCATTAAAACTTGCGAGCGCGCGAGCGGTGCTCGCAGGCCCAATAGCTTACTTTCCGGATATCTGCAGGCACATTTTTCATCTGTTTTTCGTAGTTTCTATTGTTCTGGCTTCTTTTTATGTTGAGCAAATGATAAGTTGAAATTCATGGCAATAATTCATCATTGAGAGTTTGGCAGGTCAGGCAGAAACTAATAATCGGAACACCAAGAGAGAAGTATTGAAACTTATCGACTTGTTTAAAACAGTATTGGTCGATTTGGTTGGAAGATATATTTTCGTTCTCAAGAAGACACGAGTTATTGAAAATTATTAACCTTTGTAACGAAGAATTTTCAACTTTGTTGGAAAGAATCCCTAACTCTACAGGCATGCATGAGTTTCCCATTTGTCTTCGAAATACCCAGTATTCTATATACGCTTTTTTTAAAAAGAACCAGTAAACTTGAGGTTTAAGCTGACAGTTCTTAATTTTTCCAAAATTTTTGAGGCTGAATTGTTCTGAAATTTGTTCTTAAATTATTGTGGCGTAGGTAATTTAGCGATTAGACAACATGCCGGAGAATATTTGATATCTCAATTGCTTGAGAACCCATTGGACAAATGCTACATCCAAGGTGGCTTTAAAAAATTTATATCCAATTGTAAACAGAGGAACTTAGCGCAGTATTTCATTTCGCAAGGGCAACTTGTTTCCAAAAATCAAAGAGGAGAAATGATAAGGCTGTCAATTCTCTTCAGGATACCAAGGAAAGGATATTTCATGTCCTTATGTTAGTGGAAACCTTCTGCATCGTTGTCCAAAAATACGTTTACGGCAGTGTTTCAACTGCGGTCAAGCTTGTTCTTAGTTTGTTCTTAATCTGCCATCAAATTTCAGACTTGTGTTCTTATAAAAAAAGTGTAGTCCAAAGTTCTGTATGACCAGTGTCCTTATTCTCATGGTGTGTCTTTTGGCGCACCATAGGAGAAATAGTGGAACTTATCAATATTTCTAATGAAGGATAGCCGAATTTGTTGGAAAAATCTTTTACCTCACAAGAAGACAGGAGTTTCCCACCTTTCTACGATATTTCTTGTGCAGTATGTCCACTACATCACTAGATGGCCTAACTGCCACATATCTACTTGGTGTACTTCCTTAGGAACACCATAAGGAGAAGCTGTAAATCGTTGTCAATAAGATTCAAACGTCAATAAAAGCGTGACTGTACAATGCAATAAATTTATTTTTTCATAATCCTATGATGAATATAAATATCTTTGGAACTAGCAAAACATGTTTTGCCGTTGCTCGTTTGCTCTAAGTGTCAAAAACGGTTGAATGTATTGTATTGTGTTCTTCATTGAAGCAGCTTCTTTTAATAAAATTAAAACCTAATTAGAAGCACATCAGCGATTTCCCTATGCCTTTATATCAGTTAAATCATATGATACTTGCAGGCACAATTCGTGATCAGCTGTGCGCTCGCAGGCACAAAATATTTTTAATGAGCCCTGGTCTATAGAAGAAAATATAGGGGGGCCCTTTATGCAGCCCTTTATTGGCGCACCCTTTGGAAGTTTAAAGAATCACGACTGGTTCTATTAGAAATCATGCGGTCAGCAGCGTTTCTGGGCGGCCAAGGTTGGTTTGGTACAAAAGTACTTCTGCATTGCTCAAAGGTATAACTATCAGCAAAGCAAAATTCGCAATGTTCTACCCACTGGTAGTTTCCTTGATAATAACCAGGCAGGTTACATTTAAAGCTTCAAGACTGACCTTGTTGGCAAGAGTCAGTGTTGCGTCACCGCTGTGAGGGAGAAGGCCATTATCAGCTAGATACTACAGTTGTTACTGTGGCTGCATTGCCTTCAAAGAAGCCTAAAGCTTTGATTGTTAAGTAGTTGATTCACCAGTGGCAGCTGTTAGCTGTACAGCAGAAGATACCAAGTAGTCCTTTGGTGGTGCAGTTGTCATAGATGTCACACATATGGGAGAGACATCTTGGACAGTCTGAGTGGCACAAAAATTGTGAACAAACTCATTCATTCCTTTCAACGTTGGTGTTTAGTTGTGTTTCAACAATTGAGAACGAAGGGTCTGCGACAAACCTTTCATAAATTGTCTCGACAGTAGTACATTCTGAGCACCATTGTCCATGGTATTGTCGGCTTTGAGGAGCATTTGTTTCAAATCATAAAGGTATAGTGCTGAATCTTCTTTTGGTCGCACCAATAAATTTTCACTATCTTGATATTACTGTTCTTTCCCAACAAGGATACAGAGGAGGGCCTTTAAATTGGATTTCAAGGTGCCGTAACTTTTCTTCTGAGTGACAGTAAGTATGCTGTAGTAAGTTAAAGCTGTCGCACGCAAGAGGGCAGGTAGTTTGCCTAGCTTGGCATTCGTAAATCCATTAATTTACTGCGGAAAACCATCAAAAGTTCGATATCAACACTTTCGAATTTTTCAAGAAAAATTGCAATCCCAATTCTCTGGCATTGTTTCTCACTGTCACCAATTGGTAGTAAACTCAAAAGATAGGAAATGGCTCCAAGATTGATCCTCATTCAACTGAATTCTCCAAAACATGCATGTATTTTTAGTGGTTAGTAATTATAATTGTCTAATCAAGTTTCTTTTGTAACCGGACTGTATGTCACGCTTTATCACTACGTTATAATACATGTTCTGTAGCTTTTAACTGGAAGTAGGAGTTTTGCTGTTAATAGAGCTTGCTAAATACTGCAGGTGCTTGAGATTTAATGCTAAGTTTTGTTTTTGTCATGTTTGTGCTCTTTTGTGTTTCTCTTGGAAGCAGCGGAACTGCAGTTTAATTCAATTGTACTCTTCATGATATTAGGGACAGAGTATGTCATTGCTGCATGCTGAATACATTCACCTTCCCTGACATATCCCCATTTCAAAAACTGATTTTGAACTCGACATCTTTTTGCTGATTGAGGTAGACGATCATCAGTCAATATACCTTAACTTGCAAATACATGCCAAATTCACTTAATCAGTAGTATGTTCTTCACGCTGCTCAAGTTTGGGAGCCTAGGAGCCAATTATGACGAAGTGTCTGTAAAATTGCACCTTCTTTTTTGACTAGGAACAAGAAACAGGACATGAGATCGAGGATGGATTGAGAAGGGTGTAGAATATAGTTGTGTTCGTATGATTTAGTGCGTACTCCTAATCATGTATGTTCTTTTTGTCGTTTAGGTAACCTTAGACCATAAATGGAAGAAAGTATACGATGAAATGTCCTTGGCAACAACAATAACAAGTGCAGCGACATGCATGCGAAGGCATTATGAGAAGTATGCATTCCATTTCTTTTCCATCTTGGAGTCTTTCCATATGATGAAACTGCACTTTTTTTGCCAGGTCTTGGAGCTAAATGACGGGTGAATTTTTGACTTTGTTTTTATTGATTTTTACCTAACCTGTTAGACCAGGAAATGAAATTTTAGGTGAATCACAAAGCTCTGATCTTTGTTACTCTTTTGAATTTTCTTTGTTTTCTGAGAAATGCGGATGTGGGATTTGGCAATCGCCTCATTCTTATGCTGTCTTTGTTTTGAGGACTTTCATTTTCTTCTTCCGATCCCTCTTATAGTGAGAACTACTTATGATACAAAGTTTTATCAGCATCAAAGCCAATTTTCAATGCTTTATAATTATAGGACACCTGTCAAGGTCACAGTTTCTGTTCACCACCCTGCTGCCTTTATTATCCTAACTCTATGCTGTATCCACACCTCCGCTTTCTCTTCCTCAAATTTACTCAAAGTGAATGTGCACAGCAAGCCATTTTCACTTCACATCAGTGGTAGGTTTTTTGTTATATGTAATTACACCGCTTGACCTCAGTGGTGTTGTTGTAAAATTGTGGCAAGGGGGGCTGTGATGCAGGAAATATGTGGACCACGCTCTTGATCACACCCATTTTGGAATGAATAGCGATGAATTACTTTTCGTTGCTGTGCATGTCAAAGTAGTGAAAAAGGAGTAAGCCAACATGTAATTTTACTATTCTTCTATTGATAGGAGCCTATTTTTAATCTCTCCTACAGAAAATACATAGTTAAGAGCTTATCCAGCCTAACATATATTCGATAAAGGGGACTGAATGAAAGTGCTTCGGAATCTGTTTACATCAATACTCAAAACCCAGTCTTGTGTAGACAAACAGAGTTCGTTTTTTCAGTACTCTTTAAGTAAAGGATGGTGAATAGGTCTTAATTTTTTTAGGGGCCAATTAGACGTATCCTAGGACATGTAACCGTATCTGGCTGTATATTTCGGTTAAACTTTCGGTCACTATCTGACGTTTCATACGCTGAAGAGTGTTGGACGAAAAAAGCTTTAAAGTATGTCAAAGGAATGTTGCCGGTTTTTCGTGCTGTAGTTCTTTCAAGTGCCAAATAAACGGGGTTCCTAATAAATAGGGGGTTCGGAAAAAATTCCGAAGTTTAAGAAACGGGGGGTCGAAATAAACGGGGGAGTTGGAATTTGATTAACGGCTTTAAATTATTATGCAAGGACGGGAAGAAGAAAACAGGTTGTCATAAAGCATAAAAGCTAAAATATATACAGCAGTACGCTATTTTGCGTTGGAAATTGATCTTATTGTGAAAAAAGGTAATTTCCCTAAAATAAATACACTGGGGTCCTAATGAGGTCCTGGGGTTCGAACAGAATGGAAAAATTAATAAGTGGGGGGACGTTTATTTGGCACCTGAGAGTAAAGTTCTGTAGTACTAACAGACTATTTAGAAATTAGTTAACACGTAACCCACCAAGGACATAAAAGACATACAAGACATAGAAGACATAAGCACATAAAATAGACATATTTTTCAGAAGTACGAAAATGAAAGACACATTTTCAAATATATCCTGAAAAATTGATTATTAGTAAAATATTTATTTTTTTCTGAGCATAACGTACATTTGTCCAAACCTTCTAATACAAACTTCGGTGGCATCAATTTTCCTAGGGACCATCCACAAAGAACTTCCGGATTTTGGTGCAATTTTTGATCCCTCTCCCTCTGTCTGGATTTCTACTGGAAAACAGTTATTGTTCTATGGGTGTCTGCTGTCTCTTGACTCCCTTCCCCTTTTCATTAGCATCCTTTATGGATTACCCCGCCTAAGTGATCTGTATCGCATATAAAGGGGACGTAATTTCAGGAAAGGATCCCCCCAAAGGACATAAAATGAACAAATTTTGAAAATTGGAAGCAGTTACACTGAGGCAAATCTCTAGTTGGGGCTCTGCAGTCAAGAAAGGTTATCTGGTCGATACCTGACAACTTTGATTTAAACATTTGTTGGTTATAACGTGCTAAATCGGATGGTCGTTGACTTACGTTATAACCGGATGATAATATTTTAATACTCTCTACTCTATATACATGCATGCATACATTCATACATGCATACATACATACATGCATATGTATATGTGTATATATATATATATATATATATATATATATATATATATATATATATATATATATATATATATATATATATATATATATATATATATATATATATATATATATATATATATATAT
The DNA here is from genome assembly GCA_900291935.2 of Cassiopea xamachana. NCBI lineage: Eukaryota > Metazoa > Cnidaria > Scyphozoa > Rhizostomeae > Cassiopeidae > Cassiopea > Cassiopea xamachana. The sequence goes on from OLMO02000325.1 coordinate 2,895,344, forward strand.
ATATATATATATATATATATATATATATATATATATATATATATATATATACGCGCTCACAGTACAAAAGTTTGGAAACGATTGCAAGGCCAAGTTGTCGCAGCTAGTGTAAATTTTGAAGTCTTCGAACGATTGTGCAGTTTCATACAGGAGCAGAAATATTATTGATTTACTAAATAAGAAATTTACTTTGTCATAGCTTAAAAATTTCGAAATTTTGCTTGGTAAACAGGTTGATAGAAACAGCTTCTACGCGTCGTGAGATTGATTGATAACGTTTATAAATTTGCCGTTTCAAAATCCATTGCCAATCTTCAAATATTCTTGCTATTGCCTCTTCTTTATTCCTTCGAGAGTTGGGTTATGCTTTTTTTAAAAGCCATCCATTTGCTATGATTTTAACATCATGGATTGACTAGACTTTGAAAGAAGTTTTAGACCTTGTAGGGAACAAAATATCTGTTTCCAAGCTGATAGCTTGATTCACTGTCGTAATGAAAATTTAGTGGAGCTTTAGAGCATCACAAAACCGATTTTGTGCTTTTAATTAATTCATTTTGAAGAATTTTACACCATTAAGAGGAATTGACATTTCAGATGCATAGGACAAGCCTGCCTATTCTGCTACTGCCAATGCACGCTCACAGCATTACCAAGATAAAATTGGTAGTTGTTGATCAAAATTAGTTTGTTTGCATGTGTTAAATACATTTGCATTTATTTTGTTTGTATGAGCAACTTACTTGGCAAAACCAAGTTTGCTTGCAATTTCTGCGAGTTAATAGCCTATTTATCGCAATTATTGATAGCTACCTTGTCTTTCCAGTGAAATTTCCTTGCCTTTTACCATGTTAAGACTTTTACGAATAATTCTCTTTCTTTGCTTTTTTCATATAGAAATGCTACAAATTATTGTAGATAAAATATGATACCGGTAAATAGATCAGTTTACATTTGAAAGATATGACGCGTACAAACAAGGTTTGCTTTTTTGCTTCTTGCCAAAACCATTTTCAGATCGAGCCTCATTGTCGAATCGTTTCCAAACTTGTGTACCCTTCGTATAAGTGTATATATATATATATATATATATATATATATATATATATATATATATATATATATATATATATATATATATATATATATATATATATATATATATATATATATATATATATATATATAATGTATGTATGTATGTGTATAGGTACACCTCAGTATTGTACATGCTACATAGAATTACCCAAACGTTTTCTTCTTATTCATAGGTTACTACTGCCATTTGAGAAATACTTGCGAATTAAGCATCATGAGGATGCTCTGCCTTGCAAAACATACTCGATCAGTGCGCAAACAAATCAGCCATTGGTACTGAAAATAAAGACTATAAAGAATGAAACCATTGATGATTGTGTTGCAAAAGTGAAATCTCCACTGTTGCTGACAGAACAAGAGCAATTGCAATCTCCGTGTTATTCTTCGACTGGTAATTTCTCAAATAGTTACAGCTATAAGCCAATTAATATACTTGGTTGTCAAGGGATTGTGAAAGGAAATAAGTCAAAAGTGAGCGATCCCTTCACACCTTCACATCATCTAGACTTAGGCCAAGATTTTGTTTGGGATGGGAGTGAGACAAGCCATTCTCCAGTGATCGTACATACATCAGTAAGTAAGAGCTCAATGCAGCAAAAAGAGTCTAATTGCCAGATAGATGGTGCAGGCAGGGTGCCAGTTATCTTTCCATATAGTACAGAAAATACCAGCAACAACAACTGTCCATCTGACATATGGCAGAGCTTCCCGTCACCCACTGATAAAAGATTTGTGAAAAGATTCCCTGAGACAGTTTCAACACAAAGTTATTGGCAACGACCTGCCCAGGCCCCCACAGCAATTTTTCCCCGAAATGAAAGTTTGACTGAGTTCCACAGCATTGACATAGCACCTACGTCTAGCTACTGTTCTGTATCTATAAATGCATCATCAACACCACTTCCCAATACTTGTTGGTCATCAGGATCTGTAAGTACCAATCAGCCTGCTACCAATGACTACACAAAAACAAAAACCTGGAGGAAAGAATTTCCTCAAAGTGAAATGAACAGGACAACGAAGATGCAAGCAAAAAGCATATCTCAACAATTCGGAAATTCTCAGATAATGATAAGGAAACGTGGGCGACCACCAAAGCATTCAGCTGATTTTGAGGTTATTAGATTCACTTCAAACCAAAGCAATGCTGTTCTACAAGTCGTAGGTTGTACTTCATTTCCATTCAGTGGCTCCTGTCTTGCAGGTGCAGGAAGATACCACCTAGATATGTCGTCAAGAAGCAATCAAGTGACAACACCCACCCCTTCATTAGGGCGCAGCAGAATGTGTACTGCAGAGGTTGACTCTAGGAAAGGAAATGTTCAAGCATATAAGTATGTTATAGAACCCGATTCATCCCATACTGTCAAACACCATCAGGTCGTCACTCCTGCCATGGGTGATCCAGCAGATGTTAGTACAAAAAGAGTGAAGCCTGATTTTCCATCTTCAGGGACAAGTTTTAGAAATCAATCTTCGATCCTAACGTTTTCCAGTGCTTCTGACGTGCATCAAGATACAAATCTTGACAGCAAATTTCTAACTCATTATCCAAGGGTGAAAACTGTGATGTCATTTGCAAACAATGGCTGTCTTCCAAGTGCTTTGATAAGAGATAAAGTTGAAAAGCTGCCTCTAGCCAAAGTAAGTCATGTGGGATCCATCAGCAACCATACGACCAACAGCGATGAGAGAAAGTTATACACACTGACTGATACATCCCAGATATGCAGAACAGATTCCCTTCTAAGGAGCGTCAAAGAAACCAAATCTGTTAACAATGAAAACATTTTGAAGGGGGAGCAGGAACTGGTAGATGAGAGATGCTTGGAGCCTAGGCCAGTTATTCCAGGCCCGCCACCGTTGGTTCCCATCGAAAAAAGAAATGAAAATGTTTATAAGAATGAAGAAGTAGATAAAACGGCTTCAGAGCAATGCCCAAAAGATCATTTCGAGAGAGTGAATTGGCCACATCGCACGACAAACCTTAGAAAAGAGAGCGATATTGAACAATTGTCCTTTGTTTCAGATCTAGAGGCTATGAAAGAGTCTTTTAATGTAGAATCGATAATAAGACCGATGACTAAAACTATAGATCAGTCTCTTGCTAAGTTTAAGAAAGTAGCAGTGAATGAGTTTGATGACAGTTCAACATCAAAGTACTTTAATGGTGAGCTTGATAACCAAATAGAGAAGCAGCACGAAAGAGATGTCCAAACGAATAACTGTTCTTTATTAAGGGGCCTGCATCCTGTAAATTTGGAAATGGCTATTAAGAAAGAACGGAAGATTGAAGTGGAGCGGGCATTGAAAGCGAATGAAACAGAATGTAAGCGCAATTTTGAAGGTTGTCAAAGGAAAAAGCAGCAACAAGCAGATTTTAGTGGAGCAAGTGAGGATTCCAATCAAAGGCTTTTGCGCATTGCACCATCAGACGATATTGAAGGCTATGCGAAGGAAGTATCACAGCAATCGAGTGGACCTGCCTACAATGATACACGATGGATGAAAGCAAAATATTCGAGTATCGGATCGGTGCTGCATGGAAAATATGACAGGCATGGTTTTAATAGTTTTGAGCCGTTTGCTTCTGGATTGGGAAAATATGGGCATAATTTTGTACATCCAGCCAATCATGAATTGGTTTGTTTGTCCGACAAATGTAAATGTAGTGACCAACCATCACACCACCGTTGCAGTTATTTTGGTGAATCCAGCAGCAATTTACTTACCTATGCTTCTCAAAAGTCATCAAGCGAGAGTGCACAGAATAAAGTCACCTTGCTCAGAGATCAATTTGCTGATTCCCATGGCAGTGTGAATTGCCACAGGCCTACCTATGAGAATGAGGATACCGATCACCGTAGAGAGGCCTATCACCATAGAAACTCTCATCATTTAAGGAAGTACTTGCATAATCAGAATGCCCACCATGTCCCGTTTTATGGCAATAAACATAATGCTAACATTGATTTTCAAGAAGTTTCTCCGAATGCACTTTACCCTGATGCTCATCATGTGGATTGCCAAGTGGTTGGGAACAAGGGCAATGTCCCGCTATATCAAAATGGATCACCACAATCTGATTTTGGTCACCATAGCGGAAACAGTACATATGCTAGTCGAATGGTGAATACTGTATTTGAACACAATAGAGGGTTTGACACTCAGCCACCTTCCTCTATTCGTAGCCCATGGTACGCCACACATCACTTTGCAGTGAAAGAGTGTCATGGCTCAATGACTAATGACGTATATTGGCGCCCAAAAGTCTACCATTGACTGTTTGGCATTTTTCAAACATTCGGCGTCCAGCAATGTGATCTTTAGTTGATTTCATTAAGCTGTTAGGCTGTACAGTGTATCTAGAGTGGTAAATGAGCCTTCATTTGGGGAAAGTACCCCTTCAAGTGCCCCGTTGTAATTAGATATTTTACATTTTGTTTGTCTCAAGGCTTTTGTTTGCTGCCCTGTGGCTTTTGTCACAATTATCAATGAATACTTGCAAGGTTGTTCTAGCTCAGTGCTTCTCAACCGGGGTGCACATGCACCCCTTGGGGTGAATTCGAGATACTAAGGGGTGAACTTTTGGAAAAGGGGGAATTGGGGGTGAATTATATACAAAGGGGTGAAGTTGTTATTAGGCAGATAGTTTGGTGTCAGCTGTATAATACGGGTTTCCTGTCATTTCATATCGTTATAAATCTCTCAATTGAGAACTGCATGTAAATCGGCAAGGTACAAATAAAACCCTTCTGGATTCAAAAACTAAAATATTCGGTTTTGTTACTAGAGTTCATCAATACAAAATTGAACAAACGTGCACAGAACTTGCTATTCCCATTCCCCACTTCATATCTTGTAGAATGCGCATTTAGTGCAGTAGCAGATATTTTGACAGAAAAATGTGGCTCTCTCAATGTTATTGATTGCTGCGACCTACGGCTAAAATTAACAAAGCTGGTACCAAGTACAAAAACTCTTGTTGGTCGACATCAAGCCCAAGGCTCGCATTGATAATTATGTTATTTGCTTTTAGTAATAACTTATTACAGACAAAAATAACACCCATTTATGCTGTGACAAAAAAGAACTTTTGTTGTTAAAATACAGTATTTGTGCTTTGTTATAGTATACACCCTATGTCATTATCTCCTAGATTTAATTTTCTATAATATGAAGATTTGTCGTGGTGGTGGTGAATAGCTGAGAATTGTTTCTTAAAGGGGTGAAGTGGATCAAAAAGGTTGAGAAGCACTGTTCTAGCTAGATCAGATAGAAATATTGATGTTGCATAGCCTGTTGCATTGGGGGTCTGCGACCTGCATTGATCACGCTAAAGGTTTTAAGATATGTGGTATTAATTTAGGAATCTGGATTGCATGGTTATTTCCATTTAGAATGCTATCATTTATGCGTTTCAACTTCACATGAGGGGGCAATATTGAGTACAAGTTCTTAATGTTGACTGATAAACAAAAGTAGAAGCGCTGCTTTTTTCGATAGCTATGTTGCATGACACTCCAAACATTAGTTATGTAGAGTAGCTTGTGCGCCTTACCACGTGTTAGCTAGCATGAACAACGTAACGTATTTGAGTACCCTATATGTTTTATTTGTACTGTTGAATGAAGTTGACCTCTAGATGGGATTATTTTCTATAACTATTGTAGCAATTATTCGTAGAGAAGAATGAAAATAATATGTTGTTTAACCAGTTAGGATTATGCAGAATCTCTTTCATATTTGTATGCATTGTTGAATATTTCGTGTTTACTATATTGTACTATAATTCATATTCACACAACTTGTTGCTGATAGTTAATACTCATTTTATGGAAGTCCTTGTTATTATTAAAGGTGAGCTGATGAAGCTGATTGCATGTTTTCTATAGGTGCTTGGCACACCATCATTGTGCCTATGTATTGGCCATTTGCTGTGCATAAACTGTCGGCAACTTTGCAGGTCCTCCTGAAAGTAGCGATTTTTGCAAGTAGCGATTTTTGCAACCAGTGATCATATTTTCTGGCAAAGTAGAGAACGGTTGAAGAAGACCTCCCTCAGTCATCCTCTTTCTAGTACTTTACTTTCCTCTTTCTGATCTGCTCCCGTAATATTTCCATGTTTTTTCAACTTTTCTACTTCTCCTATTTGATATCATCACCTTCTTTAGCACCTCTGGCGCCACACCATATCGTCTACACTGTATCAAATTCATGTTACACCTCTTACTCTTTGCTTTTTCTTCTATTTAATTCATGAACTACGCCCCTGAGGTCCATAGAACGATTTCCTACTCTGGAGTACAGAATAATTGGGAATGGGGAGTAAATGAGATAGGAAAAAATTTCCTGAGGAATTTAAGTAGAAGATGTCAAAATGAAAACTGTGTATACCCTAGAGGCCTTCTCACTTGCTTGTTTCAGACGGTAAGAAGAAATTCATAGAATAGAACAAAGTAAAAATGTTTATTTGATTGAATACACCTCAGAAGAACTTTTGAATCATGAATGAATTTCATGAAAGTAATACTTGGGAGAGTTTTAATAAGTGCCAGGGGGGTTGAGAAAAATTGACAAGGTGTATTCAATCCGAGTAGGTGATTATTCGGCACTCATGGTTGCCTACATTTCTCCTTTTATCTACGTTGAATTTAATAAAAGAACATGATAAGTACGTTTTACATACATCTAACCAGGTGAATGTTTAGTTTCTCGCTCTTTTTTAATGATCGTTACAATAGATTGTGATATTTTTATATTCTTGCAGTTTTGTAGATGTGTAAATAATAATCGATTAGAATTGTGAAGAATGTTGTGTTTGATGGTTCATTTATCAAATGCCTTAGTTCACCCAGTTATTTCAATACGTTGGCAAGAACTTGTTTTTCACTTCATTTCTTTCACAGTCGTTTCCTACTTTTGAATTGATGAATTTAGAAGATGTATCCTCAGATTGATAAACTACTGGTAGGCCGACTGACTAACTGATTTATTCAACTGTAGATAACAGAGCTATTCTTGCCTCTCCAGTAGATGGTCAATTCCTTTTGTTCACTGTTCTTCTACACAGATAAAGGACCTATTGAAGGGTCTCAGATGCACATAAGTGACTTAATTTGCCATTTTGTAATCTAGAAAGAGTCTCTAAGTTCTAAAACGGTGCTTCCAGAGATTAAAATTGCAAGCACAGAGCACCCCGATTTCTATCCTTATCTACTTCCACTTGAAAGCACCTGGTACAACCTGTCACCCCTCCTTTCACTGTGTTTAGCTATACAACATTGAGTATACATTCTTCAAAAGTGAGATCCCCTTTTGGATTTCCCCCTAGCACTTTTCCAATAGCACTTCTCCAGTACAGAACTGAGATCAATTGCAGTTGCCTCTTGGGAATTTTATATACTGATTAGTGGAAGGAAAGGTAAAGTGAATTATTCTTTGGGGGCGTCTGGACCAACTTCTGGCTCATCTACTTGTCATTCAATAGGTTTTACCAGTTAAAATTGACTCAATATGGGCACTTGACAGCACTAGTCCCCCCAGCAATTTTTCTCTGGCGCCACCACTGCAGTAGGGGTGCTTGGAATCAAATAAAAAATTCAATTCTGGTTACTAAAAGCCACTTAAGCAAATATGAACTAACTGAAATAACTTGTCGTCAGAATGCAACATGAAATACACAATTTTTTATAAGAAAAACGTTTGATGCAAAATGAAGCAAAATGTCACGTTAGGTGTCACTTGTGAAATTTTGACAAATTAGCTATAAGATATACTTGAAAGTGCTTTTGATTCCCTTTGAAATTTCTTTCATTTCCCTTTAGGGAGTGGTCATTAAGTATCTGGCATGGGGGCAGAGGCTATTTGAGAGGAGCATGTAACAAAAATGCAATTTTATGGAGATTGTTAAAAAATGGAGGGGTATGAAAGCAAAATTATTTATGTTTCAAAATTTTACAAATAATTTAGCCAGTCAAGTAGTTTAAAATGTCAGTCATAATCTCATGATTCTACTTAAGTGCTACTCCAGTATGAAAGCAATCAAATAAGCTCTTCTGACATCTTTTAGCTGCAAATTTTCTTTTTTTTGCATTGGTCATTTCCTTTGCTATTTGAAGCTGGATGTTAAGATTTTGTGTAGTATGATATGCAAAGTCTAAAGCATCTGAGAAAAAGTAGTAATTCTCTGTTTACAGAGAATGGCCACTTTCACAGATCCTTTAGACTTTGCAAGAATTTAGGACCCATCTGGCTGTATTTGTCAATATCTGTTAAATGAATTGAGCTGACTTCTCTTGTTTTGACTTCCTGCAATGAAGGAATACCACCTATGAGTAAATACATAACATCTTTTACTTGTTTTGAAGGCTTGCTCCCTATTTTTTAATTGATTTTCTTGCATTTGTGGTTGAAGGTCTTTATCTCCTATAATTTTGCTGTAACTTCATCTAAGCTCACTATAAATTGGAAGCAAAGTAAATACATATGAACATAAAACTCCCATTGTCAAGTGCAACAACTTGTGTCTGCCAAATTTCTTAAAAGGGGGCTTAATTGCACCCCAAGCCCAAGGCCATATAAACTGGGAAAAAGGGGTGTTTTGCAAAAAAGCATATAATCTAGGAAAAGGGCTACTTTACTATCAACTCAGTTCATTAATCTGCCTCTACATTTGCACAATGCATTCATCAAGAAAGGTATATATGCAACTATGCATGAGCACACTTGCTGTGAAATGTCTCAAGTTAGAAAACTTATAAGCAGATGTACATCAGGGTTTTTCTCACTAGAAATATATATATATATATATATATATATATATATATATATATATATATATATATATATATATATATATATATATATATATATATATATATATATATATATATATATATTTAATATATATAATACATATATTTTGCAGTAAGAACCACCCTGATATAAATCTGTTCCTTTTTAATCTTAGTGAGATGAAAGCAGTTCATTTTTAAGCACAAACATCATGCAGCTTAAATTTAAGTATAAACTATGAGACCTGGTGGCTATTTTAAATGGCTAAATGAATTACCTATTTTTGAGTATGAAGTAACAATAAAACTATTGCGAATATGTCATTATTGTGATAAAAATGAGCATTCACATGAACTTTTGGGGGATATTATTCTATGATAATAGTAAGAAAATACTTGAAAGCAGATCCTCTATCATCATGATGCGAAACTGGGGAGAGGAGAAAATGATGAATAATTCTCATCTCTGAGATTTTGCTCTTAAACATAGAAATAAGGCATCCCTTCTTTTCCTTGGTACTAGAAACTTCGATACTGTGAGTAACCAGTTTGAAGTCTTACCAAATTGTAATAAATGATTAGGCCTATAAATGAATGGAGGCTTCCAACTCCGGTTGCCACACATCACACTCACCAACAATTCTTCTATCTTCAAAATGACAATACTTGCTTGGTCGTTCAAAGTAATCTATTAATGTGTGAATGACTTCGAAACTGTTTTTACACACATTTGTTCACGTGACGTCATGCATCGTTTGCGACGCCATCTTGAAATTCAAGAACCCTGCCTCATTTACTCGCGTGATTCGTATTTTTATTAAGATTTTTAGTCTTTTTCTTAATAATGTAGGGAGGTAATTTCTGGGGGGCTAGGGGGCTGAAGCCCCCCAATAATTCTGATGATACAAAAATTTTTTTATGTAAATTATACTGCGTTTAGAAGGTCAGAGAATGCATCAACATCAATAACCACATGGTAAATTACTAGGGGCCCCCTAGCTAAAGATGTAAAAAAATAAAAATGATGTAAAACTATAAAACTATAAAAAATGTACATTTCAATTCACAAAAGAAGCTTTTTATTAAAATTGTTATTAACATTACACATTTCGAATCTCCAATTCGAATCTGAGTCTCGAATTGAATCATCATGCAAAGAAAAAACAAATTGGATTTCTCCTTCTACAAAATATAAGCGGAGAAAGAAAGCAGATCATTTTTCAAAATGGCATCTGCAGATTCTGGGAAGAGCTCTTCACCTACTCAATTCAATTTCAATTTCATGTGTATTCTCAGCTTTTCTAAATTACAATATACTTATTTAACAATGAAATATTACGATACAGTTTGCAATAGAACGTTGCAAAAAAATCAGTTATCAATAATTAACTATATCTACAAACGGTGCTGAATGACACATAGAAATAACCCATGCGGGCTTTTGAGCCATGTGCCATTTAAGATTGAACCTCTCTATTCATGTATTGATTAGATACACAAGCAATAATTAACATTAAGCATTTTTTTAAGGGAAGAGAAAGAAAAAATGAAATATATAAAATCAGTTACATCTAATATGCAAATAATAAAGGTTGAGGGGTTGTGGTAAAATTAAGGGTGGGGTTAAAAAGGAATGCTCTTGAGGTTTAAATGGTATGTAATCGAATGCCTATCAGTAGGATGACCATAACTAAAGGTACTAATATTTTGAGATGATGAGCTTTTTGAAGGCTTCAGCAAAAGACTTTTTTGATCCTGATTGTCGAATGTTTTGGGGGATAGAATTCCACACATCTGTGCCAACATTTTATATGAAGTTCTTACCAATGTTTGTTCTAAACTGTTTTTTGAAAAATTTACCTGAGGTTGCATATCTTGTGTTGAAGTTGTGAATGTCATTGGCTTTTTTTGTAAAGAGTGTACTAAAAGTTCTTACTGCAGATTTATTGTTATCTATGTCATACATAAATTTTGCGCAATCTAATTTATAGCAGTCTTCAAAATGTAATGCATTTAAACATTTGAAAAGGGGTTTACTGTGCTCAGTTTTATTTTTAAAGGTAATTAATCGTACAGCTTTTTAAAGTTTTTTATGCAGTGGGTCTAATGCAGTGTTAGATGCACTTCCCCAGTATAAAAGACCGTATAGAATATTTGGAAGTACAAATGCATTATAAATATTAAGTAATATACTTTGAGGAACGAAATGTCTTACTTTACTTAGTATACCGATTCCTTTTGAGATTTTTGTATTTACCGTTTGGATGTGGGATTTCCAACTTCAATTTTTATCTATTATAACTCCAAGATATTTTAGTCTCTTCTACATTTGTTAATGGTTCGTTATTCAATTTCATTTCAATCTCACTGACTAATTTCTTAAGCGAAGGATGAATTACCAAAAAATTGGACATGCTATTATTTAATGTTTACTTATTGGCAATGAGCCAGTCTGAGACATTTTCGAGTTCACTGTTTATCGTTTTTTCTAAGTTGTTTATATCTTTGTCAGCAAAAAAGATACTAGTATCATCTGCAAAGAGATGAAAATTAAGTTCCTTCGAAGAAAATCTGATATCATTGATATATAGTAAGAATAACAGGGGTCCAAGCACGCTGCCTTGAGGTACACCATATTTTATCTCAAGATCATTAGATAATACTCCGTTTATACTAACACGCTGTGTTCTATTACTGAGGTAGGATTTGAAACACTCTTGGGCAGTTCCTCTGACACCATAGTAGTCTAGTTTCTTAAGTAGAATATGATGGTTGACAGTGTCAAAAGCTTTAGCGAAGTCTAAAAAGACACAGCAAGGTAACATTCCATTCTCAATTGCATTTACTATTTTTGCAGGCATGTCTAAGATTGCTTGAGAAGTTGATTTACCCTTTTGAAATCCAAATTGATGTTCATAAATAAGTTTGTTTTCATCTATAAAGCTTATAAGTCTGTTATACATTAATTTTTCCCATATTTTATTAAAATAAGGAAATAATGAGATGGGCCTATAGTTTGAAACTTCATGTGACGATTTCGATTTGTGTATAGGAATTACCTTAGCATACTTAAGAAGTTTGGGATAGTAGCCAGAGCTGAAGGAAGCATTTATGAGATAGGTTAGTGGAGTTAATACAGCCTCTGAGCTCACTTTAATTAGTTTAGGGGGCAGATCATATGAATCTGCAGATTTGGTTTCATCTAGATCATGAATTATAGATTGTACCTCAGTTGAAACAACTGGATTGATGAAAAATGTTTTTGGACTTGGATTTTTTAAGTAATTCGCGTAGTTTGATGTTGTGGTTCCAAGCTTGTCCACAAGGTTGCCTGCTATGCTGATAAAGTAGCTGTTAAAATGGTTTGAAATCATTTATTATCCCTGATTGTGTTATTATTTATTTTCAATTGAATCTTTTCTGTATTTTTTCTTTTAGATCTATTAATAAGTTCATTTATACCTTTCCATATATTTTTCGAGTTATCTTTAAAGCTTTCGAAATAGTTGTTATAGTGATTACATTTACTTTTACGGATAAGGTGATTCAGCATATCTCTATAATACTTATAACGTTGGTACCAGAATTTATCATTCGATTTAAGAAACTATTTATAGAGATTATTTTTTACCTTAATTGATTTCAAAATTCCGTTAGTAATCCATGGTTTTAATTTTCGTTTCTGTTGTCTTTTCGATAGTTTTTCCAAAGGGGCATGTTTGTCTGCAATACTCAGAAATTTATTATGAAAAAAAGAATATTTATCTTTAAGAGTGGAGACTGAATTAATTACGAAACTAAAGTCAGTTGATTTTAGATCGTTTAAAAATTCACACCAAACGAGATCAATAAAGTTTCCTATGAGAGACACAGGGAAGCAGAAGCGACCGTTCAACCCCAAATGGTTTGACCAATTTACATTTTCGCATTACCGGGAAGATAGTGATTCTGTGATTTGCCATACCTGTGCATTTGCAGACAAAGGCTTTACAGTAATTGTTTCTGGTGTTTTTCTATTACCGTGCAAAAAGAGAACTTTCGTGATCCTAAGTCATTTTAAGGCCTCAGAGATGGCAAAATCTCTGGAGCTTCCTGAGGCTACGCCCCTTGGACCCCTACCAGGGCTCTGCCCTGGACCCACTGGGTGGCTTACAGCGCCCCCAGACCCCCAGCTGTTTTAGGCAATGACCGTAGGTCATTACGATAGCCAAGGTTCGCTGAATTACGCTAGAAATTAGCCCCCTCAACGTTTTTGTGGAAATTACGGCCCTGTAATGCCAGATGTTTGTTGTGCAAATGGTTGTACAAATAGAAGGGTTAATGCCAGTGGCAGGATACCTGGGGCAAAATACCTATCGTTCTTTAGGATTCCTAAAGATTCCTATCGGAGGAGAGAATGGATGGCTCAAATAAACAGGAAAACTCTTCCCGAGACAGCACAGATCTGTAGTGATCACTTTGTTACAGGTATTTCACCCTTTTGTATTACATTGCGTTTATAAACAATTTCTGTTTAAGTTGTTATAATACCATTGTTATTCTGTTGAAATCACTATTATATCACATACTACCTAACCTGCATTCCATGTAATTAGGCCCAAAAACCCTGTTGGCATACACTAAGCAATTTTTCAACGCTCGGGGTAGTAACTACTGGAAAGAACTCTAGTAGTGCGCTATTAAACGTGTTCCAAATTCGGCGTGTAGTGTATATGGAATGCACCCTGGCGTGCTACGAGTATTAGCTAATAGGAATTGTAACATTGCTATGTTGAAATACGTGCAGCTTTCTTTCCATGCCCTCTCTATCTATAATAGAACAATAGATCTTGATCTAGATTGAGTGCATTCACATTGTTTTTGTATTTTACAGGACAAAAAAGTGATGATCCAAGGTACCCAGACTGCACATCATTACTGTTTAATGTCACAAAATGCCCAAAAAAAGGAAGCAGATTATTACTCTAGAGAATTATCAGAGAAGGAATGCCAGAGAAACGAGAAGGAAAGAACATGTTAGAAGAAGTAATGAAGCAAGTGCATTACTTGATCTCACTGGAGTGCAGGAAGATTAATTGGAGCCATCAGCTGCATCATCAAAGCCATCATGGGATTGTGTGAATGATCAGTGCCATGAAATGCTTGCAAAATATAGCAGCCTTTAGAATGAGCACAATCAGCTTGCTGAAAAGCTCAAGTCAATTGAAGCAGTGTCTCCTCTTCCACTGCTTTGATATGGTCATGCAGGGCTTTGTAGAACTCATTTTTCTGTGCCTCTGAAAGTGCTTGGTTGTTAAATGCTGGATTTGATAAAACAGAGATGTTATTTTGTTCCTCTTCTGCTCTCTTCTTCCTTTTTGCTTCAGTAAATGCAATATCACACCCCCTTTTATATTCCACATTCTTTAGTGTCTGCAGGGATGGCTCTGTCCATTGACATGGCATTGAAGTACAAGTTGGATTATCTTGGATTCTTCTGAAAACAATGGATGCAACTGCAAAAACGGTTGCTGCTATGTGACTGCATGCCTCACCCAGACCTGCCATGCAGTTACAATGAGCTGAATGTATAGCTCCTGAGCCTGATATGGCAGTCCATACCTTCAGTGCAGTCTGGTTCAAGCTTTGGGAATGTTGTAACTATAATAGAGCAAAAATTAACTTGTGTAATTTTTAATAAATCCTTGACTTTAATCACCAGGTACTAGTATAGCTTGCATTTCACCACATCTACAAAGCTGTTACATTTTCACTGTCTACAATTCACAGGGTTTATACGGTCAGGGAAAGTCAGTTGGAAAAGGGTCTTTTTTGCTTTGGTCAGGGAAATTCAGGAAAAGTCAGGGCAGCTTGCAGTGTTCAGGGGCAAAATAGCATTTTCATTCTACAGGTCAGGGAAATCTTTCATTTTTCACCATCAAAGAAATGTGTACAACACTTTAATAACTAGGTAAGAAAATGTGATAATAAGTTATAGGTTAGAAAGTTCTATTGTTTTCATCAAACTTAGGATTTAAGAAGCAAGTAGAAAAATCAAACAAATAAAGAATAATGAAAACTGCGTGACTGTATCAATGTAAACAAAAGGAAGAGTGTTAATCACATTTTACATAACCTTTTCTCGTTTCTCTTTAAGAATTTCAAGTGAATCTTCCAAAGCACTGACTTGACTCAGTTTTTCTTCACTCTTTCTTTTTAAGGCATTTCCTTTAATAATTAGTTTCATGTCATTCTTCTCCTCCGCTTCTCTAATTACTTGGATAAATTCGTTATCTAAATTTTTGCATGCATCTACTAATAGCTTCTTCCTCTGCATCAAGTCTTTCATTTCAACATTAAAAATCTGAAGTTGCTAATTGCGTAAATCTGACTTTGCCTTCTTCCTCTGTTCTTCAAAATCAAAATGATAGCGTTGACGAGCACATTTCACAGACTTGATAAACTTGTTAGTAAGCTCAGTAGTTGACGGAAGTGAATTGTTTTTCTGCATATGATCTATGATCATTTTCCATAACACCATTGATTTCTCACTTAAGTTAGCTTTAGAGATGCTCTTGTTGGTATTGAATCCCCTCTCTACACTTGCTTGTCCATGAATGATGACTAGAATTAGCTTGAGAATCGATTTTAGTTCATTTGGGATCTTCAAAGTGGATTTTTGGAAAAAGAAATCATCTAATCGACAATCTTGGTGATCAAAAGCTTTAGCATTTTCAAAATGATCTTGATTCAAAGTAGTTAGGAGCTCTAACTATTGAGGCATTGGTTTCTCGGCAAGAGTGGAAGAAATAGTCTTTAAAGAAACAAGGTGGGTTAGTAATTTTTTCATTTTACTTCAAAGATAAAGTGATGTGGAAGAAACCATCAAAACTGGATCAAAGGCATCTGCAGTTCTGATCAAACAATAATTCAAAGGGCTTTTTCTGACAGCTTTTCTACAATAGAAATGACTATAATAGCGGCTTCTTTTTCAAAAGCTTTGAACATCAGTTGAAGATACCTTATCTTGCCGTTGTAAATTTTTAAGCTCCTCCTCCGTTGAAAATCCAAAATGGATATCTTTCAACTTCAGGTAGATACTTTTGTCTGAGAAATCAATTTATAACAGCGCAGCAGGAGATTCACATTTGTCCAGGACATCAGGCTTGTAACCAGTAACTAGTGCAGTCTCTCCAGATCTTTCCCAAGAAATGGCAATATTGGGTCGTCTGTTTGATACCTGGTAAGATACGGCTACAACAAGCTTGCAATGAAGCTGAAGAAAGAAAGTTTTGCAACAAGCAATTCATCTTCTACTCCCTTCTTAACCGCCAAATAGCTCTTTGAAGATAGCCTTTTTGAAGCAGGTAGTTACTCCCAGTAACCGACAATCTTCTTTATATTCGGCCAACTTTCTTTTAATCTTGATGCCACTTGCTGGTCTTCAACCCACCTTATGATGAAAACAAAGCTAAGAGACATACCACGCTTTATGGGGGAAGCGATCCCCTTAAAGATAATTAAACTTAATAAGCATTTGGTTATCTATGTTCCAATGACTCAGAACCTACACTGGAGTGCTTCCCTACATTGACTATATGCGCCTAGTAGAGAGCCATCCCCAGAAAATAAACAGTTCCTCCCCTAGCCAATCATGTTTACAAAAAATTTAGGTACCCCCATTTTCAGGAGGACGAAGCCAAATTAACAAAAAATGAATTTGAGCTTAAATTAAAACAGAAGGGATGACCTGCATAATTATACACCAATAGCTTTAGATTGAACATCCATCTAGTATGCAAGAAAGTCTGGAAGCCAAACTTATTGATATATAATGAAATTAACGTGTAGACAGTAGATGAAAAATACTCAAACCTGGTTGGGCAAAACTGTAAAGGAAATATTGTGGAACCAGTGATTGAGATGAAGTCTTCGCGGCGAGCAGGAGAATCCTTAAATATCTCAAACGATCCATTCATAGTGGCTTTAAGATTCCACATTGTTGCCTCTGTTGCAGATTTCAATGCTCCATGAACTACGTGCAGATTGCTACTACCAATGTTGACTAAATGATTCAATCCAGCTTCCTCTTTTTCTTTTCTCATAGCTGAAAGAGCTTTCCAGTTCACGCTGGGCCAATCCATCGACAATTGTTTTTTTTTTTGGATAAATCAAAACCAGATAACGCATCATTTATATTTTTCAGTAAGTCGGAAGCAGTTGCATGCCCAAGAAACATCGAACCCCAGTAACGCACTTGAACTTTGTTGTTACAAGTTTCCCAGAATCTGAGTACTAAGTTCATTTCAGATTCCTGAATAACCTTGTTCAGGCTTTCATCATAGGAAAAAGCAAGCCACTCTGATTCATCGACTTGCTTCTTCAACTCTTCAGCAAAGAAATGTGCATTTCCATAATTGACAACATATTTTAGTTTGTCTTTACCTAATTCCATCTTTGAAGCAATTTTTCTATCTGGAAGCATAACTTTGAAAGTGTTTATTGAGTCTTTTACTGAATTATCGCTGTAGCCGCAAAAAACGTGCTTGAGGGCTCATCGAATTTCGGCTGTGAGTTTGCCATCATCTTGGAGGATGCGTGGAATTGTGGATTGAGTTTCAGTAGAAGATACTTTGGAGACTTCACTATCGACAGCATATTCATCACCTTGCTTATCGCTTGGCTTTAAAGCACCTTCAGATTTTTTGCTGAAGAAGTTCTTAATTCTTTGCTGCTCTGACTCCAGCTTCTTATGAGTTTTATTGTTCATATGACTTTTAATTGCCGCAATGCCCATGTTGCTGAGGGATATGTCAACTTTGCAAAGTTTGCATCTCGCTTGAGTATCTCTAGAAGTTTTAGAGAGCCATGACTTGCTCAGTTCGGTGGAGTTTCTTGTCCTTGTAGCAAGTACGTCTGGGCTCTTAAGGACAACAACATCGAACATTCCATCTCCTGGCGCATCATCTCATCACACCAACCCTATAACAGCTCAAGTAAACGATGCAACTTGTGTCTCAAAGAAAAATTCATCATAATCTGCAGACCGGATCTTTCTACCCTGAACAGACGCGATGAACTAGTATCATCTTGTCGCCATAGAAACAAATCTCTGCTATGCAATGCTTGACCGTTGGCATTCGACTAACGCATTAGAACTTACTTTCATTATTCGAAGTTTTTCTATATTTAAACGGTGGTTAAATATATTCTTATAATATCCCCTGATGAGTGGACAACCACGGCTTGTAGGGATGAAATGGTAGTTTAGTTTGCCGTTTTCATTTAGTACTTTATTTATACTTATATATATATATATATATCTTTCTCTTTATTTTCAAGATGTGAAACAGCATCTTAGAGGGTATAACCTTTAAAGAAACACCTGTTTTATTAGTAGAACAAGTACTTTCTTTCATGTTGCTGCCAGGCGGTTGACTGTCAAGATGGCGGTGTAAGCTTGAGGGTTACGTGACTGAAGACTAGTGCAGATGTGGGCAAACTATGGCCCTCCAAGTAATTTTTTTCAGCCCGCCAATAACTTCTCAGAATTGGTGCGAGTTGTTGTAGCAACTTCGATTCTTGGATTTGCTTTCTCACTGCAGAGATAGCGCGTAGATGACGACCCTGTTAGGGAAACTATTACTTTTACATCTTGAGTGCAATTCAAGTAACCCACATATGAGGTAGACTCTCTTTTTCTTGGTATGCGAGCGTGAGATTGTTTTGTTTGTAATGTCAGGTTCCATTCAAACAGGAAAGCTTGACCTAATCCTTTCCTTTTCGTTTTAAATCTTCAAAATAGGATGAAATCAGGTTGAAGGATCAGCCTCTCTTTAGCATGAATATCAATGATGATACAAGTACATGCTATACAGCAAATGGGCGTTTTCCGACATTCCAGAGGGCATTACCTCGAACAAATTTTTCTGGAGGCAATTCCCCAGGCACCATTTTTCAGCGCAAGGACTATGTTTTTCCACATGACATTAATCAATCACCAAAGATCTGCAACATATAAGGGGCTTCCAACTCTGAATTGGACTTCTGCATCAATATTGATCATTCAGTTGTCCAAGGGCCTGCATTTGCAAGAAAAATCAAGCATAGATCAGGAATTTTTCATAGGTAGAAACCGGTGATCACCCTATGTGCCGTCCTTTAATACTTGGGATTGTGAATATGGCCCTTGCTCTAACAACTTTTGCCCAACCCTAGCATAGAGGTACCTCTGTGTATTATCGGGTGTTTCAGAAAAAGAGTGGTAAAATGTAAGTTAAAAACAGGCGAAAATTGCCAGTTTTCCAGAGTCTCCATCGCTCCATCGCGGGTGCTTACATCTGATAGTGAGAGTTGACCAGGCTTAGGCACTGCACATAGTTCTGTATGCTAAACGCTTTGTTCTGTGGTGGGGGGCATGAAATATATATTAGATCTTTTTGAGGAGTATCAAGTAATTTTTCTACTTAGGGGTGGGGCATCAAAATTTATTTGAAAATTCAGAAAAGGCCTTCACCCCCATGACAGATAGTTAATGACCGCTTCCTTAAATTCAAGTTTTCAGCACAAAGTCTTTCTAACAACCACTTTGCATTCCTTGGAATGTAGTGAAATTAATTGTAATTTTTGTGTAAAATCTTTTCCTGCTTGAAGATGTGGCCTTGTGTACACGTTCTTTTTCATAAGAAAAACGTTAGTAAGAAAATGAGGCTCAAATGGCCAAAATCTTAAGAAAATCATAAGGCTCAATCTCTGAAATTAAGTGTTTTTATTGGCCAAAAATCGATATTACATCATTATTACATTCAAACTGCTATTGATGGAATTCAAACTCGAGTATACACGATAAACAAAGTATTTGTAACCCATTTATTTCAGTAAAAGGTATCAAAATTTTACGAAAATTTCAGGCTCAATGTCGGGAAAGTTAAGAAAATGGAGGCTCGGGCAAAATGATGGCTTACTTATAGAAAAACGTCTACATTGTCATAAGCTGACAATGAAATATTGTCTGTCTTGTTGTTTCGACAAAAGGAAAAAGAGGAGAGGTTGGCAAGGATCTTCAAAATTGATAGACGGGGTGTTGTAAATAAGCTTGTTTGCCTGTTCTCCTGTAGCTAGGCACGTTTCCGTAGTAACAAAGTTACCTGAAATTCATGTTGTGAGTTGATAGAGAGCCGCTGTGAATACTGGGTAAATACAGTGGGCCTAGTACTGTTCGGCTGGATATCGGCTTCGCTGTATGCTAGAGAGATGGAAGATTTCCAAAGTGCAGAAGAGGTAGCTAAAGATTTCTACATTTCCATTGTTTGATTGAAGTTTTATTTTGCCGCAACCCGTTTCATTATTGTAGTACTTATCTGTTGTCAACTTTTGCTACCTGACAGTCATGGTGTGATGCTCGAGTCTAAAAGGGAGGGTACTCGTATACATAGAGAGAAAGATGTGCTTAAGGGCCAGGCAATACGCTTAGACTTGGTGGATACCAAAGTTATTCTATGTGGTACATGCCTCTAATTCGAAACTGAGCTTCCCACTCCCTCACAATGATAGCAAACTTTTTCCCTACATGAAATAAATCACAATTGAATATACTTTAGCTTCATGCTTTACAATTTACTGCTTTTGTGTTCTTTTTTGACAGACTGCATTTGTAGTTGATGAAGTTTCAAATGTAATCAAAGAGGTATTCGTTTTCTAAGTAATATAGGGCTCCTGATTTTGCTGTATTAATGTCTGCCTTTGTTTTGTACATGTCCATGATAATTTTTTGGCTGATTTTAACTAGCAGATATCCAGAGCATGTTCTAGAGGTTGTCAGTTGTTTTTGAAATTCCAAGATTAATCAGTATATATTTGTTGACTTGTACCCCAAAGTGTGTTCTCTTAGCTAAAAACTGCACCTTTGCAGCACCAACCCAAGCCAGAAACAAAGAAATCCTATTTCAATCAGTTGTATAAGCTAAATACTTTTACATTTGCTTCCAATCCACATGCAGAAAATAGAGCTTAGTCGTAGTCTAACTTATAATCAAAATATAGAATTTAGTTACTATGAGGAGGAGTTATACAATCACCAAAAGCATGCCAGAGTTTAATCACTTATAAAGAGAGTAAAAACACAAAAGCAGCCATTCACATCTAAAAATTTTTCAATAAGGATGATAAGCTATTGCTTTTTAAAGGACCTAATTTACATGAAGGTATTGAAGTAGAATTCAGCCATCCTTGTTCTTTGTAAGAATGATCTGTCAGTCCTGCAAGAGAAAATTTTGTAATTTACTTAGACTTTGGATAAATAAGTTTTGTTTGTTTGTTTCATTTTACTTTATTTTGTACTTTTGCTTCCTGAAATTTAAATTGAGAATACTACATGCAATATGTAATGCATGCAGATTATTTGAAATGCCATAATTTTACTTCTGTTTTCCTTAGCATATTCTAGGGTTACAGTGAGGCTTTAGGCATTTATGAATGGACGCTGCTTGATACCCAAGCATATGAAAGCATGAAATGCTACATGTCATTGTCATTGACTGTGTATACAAGGGTTTAAGCTTGTGTCTAATGTGTCTGAGCCAATTACCCTTGAAGGATATTATGAAAGTTATATTTTTAGTCCATTGAAGGTGCTATTGGTGGAAATGCATATCAACATAATAAAGTAAACCAGTGGACATCAAGTGTTGTTGAACAGTGTCTAAATCAATTAACAAAATTGGGAAAGCCATTTAAGTATATTGGTATGAATGTTGTCACAATTTGCTATTAATGTTCTTCAATGTGTTATTGAGAATTTTGTTTGATCATTTCTGGCCTATTGCCCAATGTGATATAGCAATTTCAACTCAACATATCAGTTTACAACCCTACCATAGCAATTGTTAAGTGTCTTTTTGTATGGATTGTTAGAATATTGTATGAAATTTATTATGAGCTGGTGGCAAGCTTTTATGTTGTAATTGGGTTATCTTTATGCTAGTACATTTGTAACCTTTGGTTGCTCCTTTGGTGATCAAAATCTCTTACACATCTGGCTTGCAACTGAATCATTACTCACCTTACACCACAGTAAAAATTAAAGTAGTTACGTTTTTCCATACTTTGCGATCACTTGCTATTTTCCTCTGGATGTTAAGATATTCTGTCATTTAAAATTATCTGATTTGCATTTGTTGATGATCAAATGATAGTGCTTTTCCACAATCAAGCTCTATTCTGTAGCTTGTGTTTGCTTTTCAGCTTTCTAAGCAGTTCAGAGAACCATCAGTATTATTCAGTATATTAGGCCCAGTTATGCATCAAATTTCTACCTAGTCAGTTTATATTGTCAGCTTAAAGAAGCATGTAAATGCCAGATGCATTGAAAGTTGGTTTGTATGTAGAAAATGGACCAAATGATTTATTTCAGTGCAGGAAATATTTCAGAGTTTGACTCCAATCTCAGTTCTGCTGAATCAATTGACAAAGGTGATGAGCTGCTGCTGCATTATCACATTTATTGCAGTACAATAGTTGATTTGAACATCACATTTTTGTAAAACTTAGCCAATACTTGTCATTTTTGACTGGATAATATAATTTGACTTGGCAGAAGTTTGATGTTTAAGTACGTGAAAATGGCCAATACTTGTTTGAAACCAAGTAGCAGTTTTTACATTTTCTTTTGTTGGTGTTAAGGAAGCCTATGGTTAGTTTGTAGCAGATTGCTTAAATAGAAAGATAAAGCACTATCAAATTGTAGTTCAATTTAGTTTGTCACAACATGAAAAGTGGCAACATTCTTTTCACATACTTGATGCTTTTTTTGTCCAACACTCATAAGAGTGTGAAAATATTGGACAGTAACCTAAAGGTTAACCGAAATATATATCCAGATGCAGTTAATGTGATAGGATCCTAGTGAGTGCCGGATGAAAAGAGCTTTTAGTATGTGCAAAGAATGTTGCCGCTTTTTTGTACTGTGGTAAAGTTCTTTAGTACCAACAGACAATTTAGTTTGTTTTATTTCAACATTGGAATGACTTGCTATTAGCTTGAAAGACTTTCATTGTCAAGTAGTTTTCCTCTATGCTATCTCAACCTTCATTGTCATGCTGTTGAGTAGTCAAAGTTGAATGACTTCCTTTCATGGTGACTTACAGTAGTACAATGGATTTCCTTGCATTTAGTAACATGTGTCATAATGCAAAAGAATGGAGCAGGCCTACACACAGCAAGCTCGTGCTTTTGGGACAATACAACAGATGGTACAGAAATTATTGTTGCATTTTGTTGTAGAATCTTAATTTATTGTGATTACACAGGAAAAGCAGATTCATTTGGTACAAAGGCATGATATAGTTAACACAAAGCTTGGCAAGAGCTCTGAATTCACTGAAAATAGTGCTTTTAGGGTTGTGCTTCACTACCTGAATTCGTTAATTATTTTTTTTGTATGTTAGGCAAATACTATTGAACAGCTAATATTGTAGTTAGGTAGAATGGGACCTTGTAAAAAGAGTACAAGCACAATAGATGAGAGAACAGTTATGGTCATAGTTTATGGCAATTTTTTTCATGCAGGCTCCTTGCTGGTGCTTGCTCTTGTATTATCTGTTTTCAAAGATTTGTATTTTGGGTGTGATTTTTTCCCTAAAAGAGATGAACTTTGGTGATTATGTCCTCAAATTTATTCAGCAAAGTTAAGTGAAGTTCTTCACTGATGTCCATCCCTTCTTGGCATTTGGATAGCCAAGCATTCTCAATGATGTCTTTGCCTCATATTGGAAGTGTGCATTTTTGAGGTGCAAGCAACAGAAGTTTGCCACCTTTGTGTGCGCAATCCTGCTGGTTAGCTAATATGTACCCACCACCTGCCAACTAAAAGTAAGCTATAGCAACGTATGTTCAAGGCTATTATACTTTCAAAATTTATCACAAGACCATTTCAAGTGTTTTTTGGTAGCTTAGAATCAAGTACCCATTTGATGGAAACTGCATAGCTCTTCAGCTTATTTTATGTAATGGTATTCTTATATTACTTAGTGGAAAATTTTATTTGGTAGGAAGCTGTACTGTTCGATGGGAAAACAAGACAATGTACTGTATTGTAAGCGTGTTTGGTTTGGCAATTTGATCCGCGAAGGAAGTAGATGCATTTGTCATTACAGTATAGAAACTATTCTATATTTTGACTACCTTTGTTATTACATATCATCATATTTCCTTCCTTGTAATGTATGTTGATAGTGTAGTTACGGCTCCTTATTTCAATTGTACATTCTTCACAAGTAAAAACTGTTTTTATTCTACCATGTCTCCAATTTTGCTCTTCAAAGGGGGGAACTTCATCTCCTGCATCCTTCATTTGTATTTTCTGCTTTTCTATCCACAAGGTATTTATAATTTCTTTCTCCTTCTTTTGTTCAGTTATCATTCCATGCCATTCCAACATTCCTGTAAAGTTTAGATTTTACCGAGAATGTTATTTATGTTACTTCATAGCAAAATTTCCTTCGTGTTTACATTTTGTTTGAGTGTTGTCTTTGTATTTTTGATTTTTTAGCTAGCTACTTTGAGAGCTTTTTATCTCACCATCTGCTTTTGTCACTGATTGATTCTTTTTATGAATTTTTTGTCAATTTCTTTATCTTTTGAGTCAGCACACATGGTACCTTTTCATTCCTTCATTTGAAACTATAGAAACAAAATTGTGTTCAATCACCAATGCAGTCATTGACAAAAATCCTCATTTCTATAGTAAATTTTGTGTACTAATTTATAGGTCTTCCAAGAACAGCATTTTTGCTTACTTTAATTCAATATGACTCATAGAAGGAATGAATGAAGTCATTAATCTCTGTTTATCCTATTATATTCTTGCAAGTATGGGTGTTCTGAGAGCATAATTCCTAGGATCGCTATACACATGTCATTTTCAAAAAGTAGGGAGATAACCAGATTTTTGGGAAAAGTAAGGAGAAATGCAAAGAAATGGGTAGAATATGGTTGTCACTGTTGCGCCTGTACTAATTGAAAAAATACCTCTGCATATGTAGACATGAATGCAGTTCCTTAAAAAAGTTAGTTAGTCATTTTTTTAAGATGTCTGACTTATGCAGTCATTGCAGCTTTCACCCTTTCCTCTTCAGGTCCCATTTATGGCAGGGAATTCTCGTCTGTAGAAATTAGTGCTGTTTCTAGGGTCTCAATTACTTTGATGAGAAATAATCACTTATCCTCTACAACTCATTTATAAAATCTCAGTTTAATAATTGTTCATCAATATGGATATTTTGTGGAAAAGTAGTTAATAAAGACCTAAACTGCACCCACAAGAGAGCACTTCGAATTCTACAAAATGACTATTCTTCTTCATCAGTGGCAAAGCTAGGATGAAAAAGTTAGTCCTGCCTTTTTGGAATGAAAGGAAAACACATAAGAGGGGATCTCAAAAATTTTCATAACCCTGC
>OLMO02000325.1:2922558-2934271 GCA_900291935.2 Cassiopea xamachana
TACGCCACTGGTTTTCAGTACGATTTCTGCAGCAGTATAAGCCTATATGAATCGACAGCGGCACTAAAAGACATATTTGAAAAATAAACAAACCTTTATCAATGAATTTTCACGTCTTTATAGCCAAACAAATGATTTCCTCTTCCCCGATATTGTTTTGTTTTCATCGTGCGGCACTGAGGTCTAGCAGCAAAGTGGTCTCAACAAAATGGCCGCTGCAATTCAAAGGCGATCTTCAAATGCAAGCATAGGTTGCTCGATCCAGTCTTTTTTTTAGATCAGTGACTGCGACATACGGGATTCAAATTGTGTTTAGAACTGAGACATATGTGCTCGCTTGAAAACGAGGGCAAACGTGCAAATAATATTGTTCGCCGACTTTTACCAAATGGACGACACGGATGCGAGAGCTACAATGCTTGACCTCTCAGAGTTTTCAGAAGCATCGCATAGGTTTTTTGACATAAAATATTCCTTGAAAGTCAAGTATTCGAGAATCATTGAATCGTTTATTCCTTGTAGGCCTAGTCTCCGCGAGGATGAAGTAGGCTCGTTACTTCTCCCAAAAAGTTTTGCTGACGAAGGTTTTGAAGCATACTGGTAAGATTCAGTACAATCCAGCATTTAGTTGTTAGCATATTTTATGGGTTGACTTTTTTCAAATAAAGTGGTCGAGAAAATACTGTTAGATGCTCTGAATGGTCAAGGAACTGTCTAATAGTGTAGTATTAAATATTTAACAAGAGGGCTCAAAACAGAATTTTCAATTTTTTACAGTCATCGCAGCAAAATGTTGAAACAAAATGAACTTGAAAATCACAAGCAACTTAGAAAAAATAAAGAAATATGTCAGAAACTTTAACATCGCAAGGGTCTGTCCCCCCTGAAGCTTAAATAACTTAAACAAGGTAGCTTTCCCCCTGAGCCCCTTGGACCAAAAATCTGCTTCTATCTAATCGTTTATCAGGAACTCACTCAAAATTTTGTCTAGATCCGCCCCTGGTCTTTTCCCTCAGTTACTGGGTCATGATGGTGTTCATACCACTTCGAAGGAGTGCTTATAGAATAGTGCCGGCATATTTTCCAGTGACGATACTGACCAACTCTTTCGTGGCGATTTTTATACTGATTTGGCGTCAGTATTGAGCAGCCAGACCCAAGGTGATCAATTGTTTCCAGTTTTTCGTCACAAAACCTACACTGAATCAGCACCATTATGTATAACATTTGCCTGGTAGTTTCACGTAAATAAACTTTGGTCTTGGGCCGCAAGAAGAAATCCCTCAGTTTCCCCGGAACTTTTAGCTACTGATGAGTAGCTAGTTCGTCAACATCTGCACTTTTGCTTCGCGTTACAAACTCTCCATGAAGAGGTTTCTCCTCCCGTCTCTATGCAATTAGTTTCAGGCCTAGTTCCTTTCCTTTTTGCTTGGTTTTCTTTGCAATAACAGTAGGAAAAACTCCATCATTTTGCAAATCAAGT
The DNA here is from genome assembly GCA_900291935.2 of Cassiopea xamachana. Lineage (NCBI taxonomy): Eukaryota > Metazoa > Cnidaria > Scyphozoa > Rhizostomeae > Cassiopeidae > Cassiopea > Cassiopea xamachana. Next base: position 2,924,042 of record OLMO02000325.1, read on the forward strand.
TCTAGCTCTCGTGAAAACTTGTGAGATTCCTTTTTAACAGAGACTAACTTTTTCATTTGCTCATCTAAGTTGACAAGCTTTAACATCCAATCTTGTGTGTTCTCTAAATATTGGCAAAGGCCAATGGTGGAAGTTCTATAAGAATGTTCTAGTTTGATAATTCCCCTACCTCCTCTACTTCTAGGTACGTATAGACGGTCAACGTCTAATTTCGGATGGTCCATTCTATTACAAGTTAATTGCTTTCTTATTTTTGTGTCTAGCTTCTTCAGAGTATTGCAAGAGTATTTATTGCCGTAATGCGGTTTTTTGAGTTTAATTCCGTTGTCATGATTGACCTTACATTACGTATAAATTCTTTCCGGGTTTTTTCTTTCATGGTAGAGTGTTGTATACCATGGCTTTCATTCACACCGAAGTACTTCTATGTATTTTCTTGGTCTAATTCTTTTATCACTGTATTGTCATTTAATACTATGTTTGTAGATTTAACCATCTTTCTATGTTTGAATGTTGCCTTGGCACATGTATCTAGACCGAATTCCATTCCTATTTCATCACTAAAAGTTTTTACAACATCCAAGAGTTTCTCCGGTTCTGCATCATCTTTCGCATAGATCTTCAAATCATCCATGTGAAAAAGGTAATTTATCTTTCTATTTTCGATTCTATAACCATATCCAGTGTCATTCAGCAATTGAGATAGAGGAATAAGCGCAAGACAAAATAGTAGAGGAGAGAGAGAGTGACCTTGGAAGATACATTCCAAATTGAACAAAAGGGCTGCAGGAGAGGATCATGTGGAACTAAAGATCAGCTACTAATCAACAAGATGTTATTGGAAAATGCACACAAAACATAGGAATCTCAGTACCGCACGGATTGATTACGAAAAGGCCTTCGACAGTGTCCCACATGAATGGATAATACGATCACTTGAACTATTCGGAATAAATTCCTAATTTTCAACAGGACTTGTCTATCCCTTAATGCTGCACTAATTTTCACAGTATGCTGCACTTTTGAGTATTCTTCAAGAACAACAATTTTCATAGTCAGGATTTCGTTTCCCTCAATTTCTATTTTTCGATAACAATACCCTCCATAGGTGGGTTAGAAGATGATTCATCACTCTTTCTGGTAGCTGCTGCAGGTAGTTCTCTTTCTTCATGACCACCGTTTCTTTTAAAAAATAGTTTCTTCATAAAAACTACTTGTCATCTCATTTTCAACTTGTGTTTTTATATGATCAAGCTCTTCATCTCTCAATTTCTTTTCGCTGCCTATATATCGTCTAACATTTGCCAACTTGTTTGCATCTAAATAGAACCTTTTGTCACTATCACTATTTCGTTCACACTATTTAATGAAAGTTCCATCAGTATTGATCATTTATGGATTTTCCAAATTATAATAAAAGCAGTACATTACATCCTTGTATTCTTCCCTGGTCCATTTTTTTTCTTATTTTCTTTTCATCTTGAGTTGGTATTGAGCTAAAGGGCCAGAATTAGAATTTCTTCTGTCCTGGTAGCCATGTCAACTTTCTGTCTGAGAAGAAATAGACTAAGTAGCTAACTTTTCGACCTCAGGTCTACCCCTGAAGGACGCGCCCCTTGTTGACCCGCGCGAACGGGTGGTGCGGTATAATGTAGAACGTAAATTCATATTTAAAATGTAAAAGGTAGTGTTGATAAGGTGCCACTACCACCAGTGTTTTTTTCGGGACACCATCCCTAGAGGGATTGTCTAAAGAGACTTAAAGAGGCCTCTCTACCCTTACATTGCGTATTTTCAACTTCGCAGTTATATTCCTATTGGGAAGTCCTTACTAGATGCATTACTAACCAAGGTTAAAGAGCCCCATCCACCCTGGTTTGAGATCGGAGTTTTCCTTCTCCTAGATGGATTGCTTTCACCACGGCCTATGTGCCCTATATACCCCTAAAGGAAGAGTTGCCTAGCATAATCTAAGGATCCCGAGCCGAAGTACGAGCTACATCTAGTCCAGCTATGAGAAACCACTAGGTTCCTTTCGCTATCTTGAAGTCAGATCTTCCCAGGAGCTAACTGCCTCTACCTAGATCTTATCTTTCTTTCTTTGGCAATACTTATCAATGATCTTAGAATTCTTGAAAACAACTTAAGGTAGTGAGATACAGAAGAAGGAAAGAAAATGGAAAGAAAGCTAGGGCGGTAGAGGACGCCTAACTCCTCACTTTAAGCCAGTTGGCTCAACCTTTCACTTATAATTATTATTTACTTATGTCTCTAAAATGTCTTTGTATTACAATCGCTAACCGGGTCACCCCCAGTGACCTAAGGTGAGCAAAGGTCTGAGAAGCAAAAACGTCACTCAAAGATTAGTACTCATACGGACAGTGTTTTTCGTAGAATATGAGCTGTACTTTTCAATACAATTTTTTGGATTTCCTGAAGCTGTGTTTGTCCTGGGATCTTGTCAAGGTGACTTTGACAGCCCTTTTTTATCATACCCAGAGTTCCTGTAATTACAGGTAAAGCAATTGCTTTTGATTTCCACATTCTGCTTATCTCAATCTCGAGATCTTTATACTTGCTCATATTATCAAATTCCTTGGCAGCGATGTTTTGATCTGTTGGGACACTCATATCAATTAAGAGACAATTCTTCTCTATGCTATCTTTCACTATAATTTCTGGTCTGTTCGCCTGGATACTACGGTCAGTATGTATAGGGAAATGCCAGAGGATGGTCACATTATCTCCTTCAGTCACTGCTTGCGGATGGTGCTCAAACCAGTTATTGGGTGCAGACAACTGATAGTGTTTACGTATTTCCCAGTGTAAATATTGACCTAATCTATCATGACGGTATTTGTATTCATTTGATGCTAGTACTTGACAGCCAGCTGTGAGGTGGTCAACTGTCTTAGTGAAATTATCACAACACCTACATTTTGCATCCATACCATTCTTTATGATGTTCGCCTGGTAGTTTCTCCTAAAACAATGATTGGTCTTGCTCAGCAAGAATGAAGCTTTCAGTCTCAGATTTCAGTTCAGAGCTCCTAAGCCACTGATGGGTTGACGCTTGACCAACACCAGCTTGTTGGCATCTGAGATAGTACTTTTCATATAACGGCTTCTGGCTCCATTTTTCACCTAGCTGTTTTAATACACAGGTTTTTGCAGCTCCCTTGACATGCTTGGCTTGCTTTGTTGCTGGTAGGTCAGGATTTGGAGAATTTTCAATATTCGGGTCTAAGTCAATTTTATATTTTCTCGCTTCTTTGATGATGGAATGAAGCTTCTTATTTTGTTGGTGTTGATGAACTAACTTTAGCATCCAATCAGTGGTGCTTGATAAGTACGTTGACATTGTTACAGTGGTAGTTCTATATGCCATCTCAAGTTGTATCACTCCCCTTCCACCCTTTTTTCCTAGGCAAGTAGAAACGACTAACATCTGCTTTAGGATGGTGCATATGATGAAAAGTTAACAACTTTCTAGTTTTTCGATCCAGTAGTTGAAGGTCCAAGAGGACCCAATCAATGATACTATAGTTGCATTGCACAACAGGAATGGCTAGTGTGTTTATTGCTGCAATTCGGTTTTTTAGCTCTGTCCTTAGTATCGATCTTATTCGTCTAAAATACTCTTTCCTTATCTTTTCCTTCATAACAGAGTGATTTATTCCATTGCATTCTCTAAGTCCTAGATTTTTGTAAGCTTCCCAGGCTCCAGCTCTCTAATAGTGGTATTAATATCAATTTTTATACCTGTTTTTCTCTGAATGGGGCCTCTACAAAATGATACCTTGGAGCATTTTTCAAGACCAAAAGTCATTCCAATGTCATTGCTAAATTCTTTTGCTGTTGCTAAGAGAAAATTTCTCGCTTGATGTGAAGAAAATCGGACTTGTAAGTGTCGTTGTTGTGTGAGAGAAAAAGACGTTTCTTCCATTTCCCCATAATGCTTTGAAGAAAATTAGATATTGTAGGTGAGATCTTATAGAACTGAAGAGTGGTTAATATCATTCGTGGGAGACACTATCAAAAGCTTTGCTGTGTTCAATCCAGGCTGTACTGAGATTTCTTTTGCGTTTTGGACAGTTTTTTAGAATCATCTTGTTTATAAGGAGTTGGTCTTCACAGCCATATGAGTTTCTCTTTCATCTTTTCTGTTCTTGTGGTAAAATTAAGTTTGCTCACGGAAGGAGTGCATTCTTTCTGTGAGTATTGATGTTAAGTGCTGGTATATCGTCGTTAAACAAGTGATTGGTCTGTAGTTCTTCGGATTTTAGTTTCCTGGAATTTTGGAAGAAGATAAATTATCCCTTTTGTGAGCCAGTGAGGCGCCACATCCGGTTTCTGCATATTTGTGAGACAGTGTGCTACAGGATCATGTATAGGAGTAAGGGAGTACAGCCAAAAATTGGGAATTCGATCTACGCATGGTGACTTCCATTTTTGAGATTTGCAAGTGCTACACTTAGCTCAGCACTTTCTATCTTTTCCCAATGCTGCTCGTCAATTTCATTCACTCTTTCTTTTTCTCAGTCCATCCATTCAGCTACCATATTGAAGTGTATCTCTTTCCCCCATACACTATTCCAAAATCCTTTAATCTCTGATTCCGCAGGAGGTTCTTCTTAATCAATCTTCCCTTTTCCTATCTCTCTGTAAAACGTCTTTGCATTTGTGCGAAATAGCTTGTTCTGTCTGTAGAAGCGACTTCGCTTCTCCAATCGACATAATTTCTGTGCTTTCACTTGCATTCGCATTTTCAGTGATTCTTTAGCAATTGAGAGTGCATTTTTGTCCGAGAATTTATATTTCATTTTAATATTCCTTGGCATCCTAGTCTTCATATTAACACCTGTGGAAATTTCATTAAGTATTAATATCTCTGCCCGTATAACTTCAATCACTTTTTGCATCTTTACTTTCCACTTTGGAAGTTTGTTGACATGTGTGGCTCTCTTCCTGTTCATCTTAACCCCCACTTGGGTGGTTACTGCTTTTGCTGTAGAGTAAATAACTTTGTTTAAAGCTGTAAGATCATATTATCGCTCAGCTAAGATATCCTTTAATGCCAGGTTACACATTTTAGTGCTGCGAATAAGTTTTGAGCTACAGGGCACTTTAGGGAGAGGTGCCCTATCTGTTAGTTTTCAATGGATGGTATTGCTAAATTCATTTAGGATGTCCTTGCGCGCATGTTCAATTTCAGCTGTATCTTGGTCTATAAATAGCTCTTGCATGTCAGATTCCTGGTTTTTTACTTTCGGAATTAAGGGGGTTATTACTTAGTTCCTCTTTCTAATTGCTATATACTGGTTAATAAACTGCTAGAGATGCTGCATTATTCCTGCTTGCACTGTCTTCATTTATTTTTTCCTCTGGCTCATCAGCAGTACTTACATTTACCTTTAGTCTAATCTGGTCTATTTCTGCATTTAACAATCTTTTATTTTTAAAAATGTCCCTACGCACGTTGCCTTGTATGTTAAGATTCAAATATTGACGCACGCAATGTCCAACAAAGTTTATCCATTCAACATAGGTTTGCTCGGTGTTGTTGGTATTCGGTCTTGATTGAGCAATGTAAAAAGCTCTCAGAACATTGTTGTAATCCTCTCGTGTCCACTTTAGTCTTTTCAATTTTGTTGAGCTATTTGATGCTGTCACTATAAATTCCGGGTTAGGTATATCATGGTTCTGATTACCTGATAGATCATTTATTTGACAGGTTACTCTAGTAGCAAATTTCTCGACCTCAGGCTGGTTTCTGTGGGACGACTGATGCGGTATGACTCGTTTCTAATCTTCATTTTTTTGAAGGTGCATTTTATCCTTACTGCCAAGGTACTGGTCATTCCGCCAGATGTCACCTGGAGATTCAAGAACTAGCGGATATAATAGTGAGTTTAAAGTTTCATGACCACCAGTGTTCTTATTGAGACACCATCTCTTTGGAGGTTGCCATCCAAGGCTAAGGAGCCCCCCTACCCTTGAGACAGACTAGCCCCCGCCAGACGCCAGCCCGGTAATTCATGGTCTCGGGGAGAGTTAACTGGTACTACACCTTGCTCAAGGGTGACCTGGAGGTAATTGTGGCAAAGGGTAACCTAATTATCCCAAGTAGAAACTCCACAACCGGATCCGGTTTCATTATTATTATCATTATTCTACCACTAAATGTCACAGTTCATACTGGTTGCTTTTTCACTGTCCGGGTGTAAACAATACTCCTAGGGAATTTCATGTCTTGAAGTTCAGATACTTAGTGCCTTACGAAGGATCCTTGCAGTCCCTAGTAGACATGTCTTTTGAAGTGATGTAATAATCAAATTTTCTGAGACGTTTCTGACGTTATTCTTCAAGTTTTGTACGTCTCTTTTGTGATGTTGTCTTTCATGGGCTCTGCTTGTGCCTTGTAGTAGCATAGCATCACTTCCTTATATTCCTCTCGTGTCCATTTGCATCGTTTAGCTTTGTTTTGTTGATTACAAATTGGGCTAGTTGCTGCTGTAGATGGGCTCTGTTGAAAACATCTTCCTGATGAGTTACCATCTACATTCTCTTGAGAGGGCAATCAGTAGCTGATTTTTCGACCCCAGGCTGACCACTCACTGAGGGACGCGCTCCTTGGCAACCCGCGCGACGAGCGATGCGGTATGAAACTTTTTTAGATTGTATATTCATATCAACAATAATTAGCAGACTAGCCCCCGCCGGATGCCGATCCAGAATTTCATGGTCTCGGGGAGAGCTGTTGTTGCAGGTTGTAAGAAGTATCTTTAAGAAGGTAGATATACATGGCGTCATGACTCTATCCTTTATTTTCTGGCACAATCATTTCAGTCTATCAAAAACTCTTCTTTATACGTGGATATTCCAGGTTTTATTAGCCCTTGTGCTTTAACAGGTGATAGTCTTCGTCCAGATTTGCTTTTAGTCATTCCTGATAAGTGTCTCTAAATTCTGGAACTAACAGTAGGTTTCGAGACAAATTTAAGAAACAATTCTCATAGGAAACAGCTCAAATACAAGACCTTGGTTGAGGAGCAACAGAAAAATTTCAATGAAGTTAGATTTGTAAGCTTGTCTATGAGTGCACTTGGTGTCTTCGACCACCACAGCAAGAATTTATTGACATGTTACAGGACCTTAATTTTGACGAGACAACAAAGAACTATCTAATTAGACGGACAATGACCATTGCCATAAGAACGTCGTATTATATATTCTGTCGCCGAAATAAAGATTGGGACTCTTGCGAGTTTATTATATATACATCTATATATATATATATATATATATATATATATATATATATATATATATATATATATATATATATATATATATATATATATATATGTATGTTTAGATGGAATATAACATTAAAGTTTTCATTATTGACATCGAGCAGCAACGTACGGACGTACTTCTGTGCATGTCATTGTTACTTCGTTAAGTTTACTTGCTCAGTTGCAAAAAGATTATTATTTATGAGTAATACACAGCAAGGATCTCGGAGCAAAGATTCTTCTTGGCTTGCAGTTTGTAGTTTTTGTGGTGTGTTCATATTGTGGCAATGACTTTATGTCCGTTAGGACGCCATTCATGGCGTTGCAAAAGTCGACTGATGGATAATGAGCCAAACAATTCGAGCACAAGTAGGCATTTGAATGTTGAAAAAAGGGCAGTAATTGCAAACAGCCAGGAAATTGCATGCTCTTGTGGGAAAAAGTGTGTTGTAGTTGAGGCAGAGAAGCAAGATAGCGTCTGTTTTGAATTATATTTTAATAAACAACAAAAATAAGCATATTAATCATAGCACTAATTTCCTGTCTTTCGTCCACACCCTCAATACTCCTCATAACAACTGGCTTCAAATCGTCGAGTCTCTAATTAAAAGAACCACGCGGTTCTACTACAACTGCGCATGTCAAAATGACGTATCAAACACGGGGGTATTTTACGACATTACAACACACTCCCCCGGTTTGATTCTAAAGGAATCAAACTAATCTATCTAATCAATACGTTGAATAACAGAGCGAATGTTAAAAGTACATAAAACTTAAGCTGAACAACACTTTAGGATCTATATTTACGTGCTAATTCTCCAAGAATAGCTGCATTGCGTTTAACTCTACCTAACGTTTAGTGTGGAGCTAACGTTTTGATATTCTGCGCTTGCGTCTGCGCTTGTGTCTGCGCTTGTGTCTGCGCTTGCGCCTCGGCGTTCGGAGCTTGCTTTACAGTAGGACTTGCTGCAAGGGATGTCTGCTCACCAGGCAAAGGCGTTGCTCTTATTTCTAAGGGAACTAAATGCCTTAAAGATCTTAAAAAAAGCTTCTTACTATCATTAGACAGAACTGCAATCCTTGCTGATCTAACTGAGCCATCTCTACCTGTAACTAACTGTTCAACTTTACATAACTTCCAAAAGGCTCTCTTGGCTTGGGAATCACGTAAAATACATATGTCATTGACTTGGATATCTGGATTGAACATGGAATCATCTGTGTTCTTATTTTGCTCATCCAGTTCATCGTCCCATTTGCATTTCTGTACGCAAATCTGCTGAAAAAATACCTTAAACATGATTGTCAAAACAGTTAAATACCCCATTGGATCGAATATTTTGGCTGCAATCTTCAAGATTGATCGTTTGGTTTTAGGGAGGTCTTCCGCAAATGTTGCAATCCCCGACAATTCAATTTGAATTGTATCTGCGTTGTTATCCCAACCTACCCCTAAAACCTTAAGATGACCATCCGCGTTTACTGTACCGTTAATGTATTTGGAATAGGTTTGATCATCTTCTACCGTCTGAACATTATCGCATAATTTTAGGCCCTCGCTGTTTTCAAGCTTCCTTATTTTTTGTGATACGTTGCTATCATTACTATTCCATTTTCGCAGATTGAAACTTCCTGCAGCCATGATTTGTTTGGCTTCTTTGTAGATACTTAATGCCTCCTGCGCAGTGCTGACACCACACAGAAAATCGTCGCAATAAAGATGCCTTAAATGCTTAACAGTTTGAGGATACTTAGACTCATATTGAGACACATGCAGCTTTATGGTCTCGCTCAAAATTGATGGACTGCATGTCAAACCAAAGACCAATCTGCAATGCTGGTATTGAATTATAGAAGGGCTTTCACTCGCTATGTCATCGAACCATAGAACCCTTAAAACGTTGCGATCTGGCTTTTTAATTTGCCCTTGCAGAAACGCTTTCTCAATATCTGCTGTGAGTACTACAGGGTGCATCCTAAAACGTATAATTGTATTAAACAAAAGTGGCATGTGATTGACACCCGATTCTAGTTTATCGTTAAGCGATAATGAACTACCAGACCTTGCGGAGCCATCGAACACTATGCGCAACTTAGTAGTTTGCCTTTCATTTCTAACTACCCCGAAATGGCATAAACAATGGGCGTTACAGTCTTCATAGTCACTTTCATTTACCTTCTCAATAATACCATCGGACAATTGTTGATCAAATACGTCATTATACTGACTGATTAGCTTGGGATCGGCCTTCAATTTATTATAAAGTGACAACAGTCGCCTTTTACTTAATTCGTAATTCGTTTCTAATTCATCAGAGATGTGATCCTTCCATGGAAGGCCTACTTCATAAACGCAATATCCAAGAGGGCATACTTACCTGTTTGTTCCTCGTTGTCAATTCCCATATATTCATGTTTCCAGAAACGATCTAAAGACTCAGCAATTTCACACGACTCATCTACCACTTCATCTCTGCTTGGTAGAATATCTAATACTAAATTAGTATTAACAATATTACTACCACTACATACTTGAGACTCGTTATTATTTGAAAAGGATGCAGGGCCTGAAAGCAACCAACCCAGCTTGCTGCTTATCGCCACTGGTCCCGCGCTGCCCCTAATAACCTTGCCTATTACGATATCGTAATAGTGATCTGCCCCTATAAGAATATCTATGCGCTTGCTACTCACATCAACACTATTAGCTAGAGCTAAACCATTCAAATGAGGATAATGGCTTAATTCTACTAGGTTACTTATTGGCGAACACACTGAAGGGAAGTTAATGCTGAAACTACTATAACCTCGTCTTGTACAATTACATTAACCTTAACCCTATCACAGTGGCGTAGCGGAGGTGTGTGGGGCCCTTAGTGAAGTAGGGGGACTGGGGCCCCTTGCACCTATGTCTAGTTAAAGGGACTAG
>OLMO02000325.1:2934371-2951184 GCA_900291935.2 Cassiopea xamachana
TTGGGGGCCCCTTCGGGGCCCCTTATGAGTGGGGGCCCTTAGTGGTACGCCCTAAAGGTAACCACCGTCGGCTACGCCACTGCCCTATCACTTGATTTCTTAACGTACTTTTCTGAACCAAAGGTATTGAGGTTAAGAATTTCAGTCTTTTCAGACTTTAAATCTAATTTACGCTTGAGTTCTTCGGAAATAAGCGATTTCTGGCTGCCACCATCAGACAATATATTAACAGTTACCTTTTTACTTTTGTCCTCACCGTAGACATACGTTGTAGCAGTTTGCAGTAATACATCTGTCTTCTCTTTTACATTCGACATCGTCATGGATGTATCTGGTCTGGGCTCTTGCGTGGACTCTCGTTTGGGTTCTTGTCTGGGCTCTAGTTCCTCCTTATTACAAAGGGCTGAATTGTGATTACCATTGCAATGAAAGCATTTTCGGTTGAAACTGCAATCTTTCGACACATGTCCAATTCATAAGCATCTGAAACATTGTTTGGCAGCTTGTAAAATCGACTTTCGTTGTTTGACATCCGTTACTTCCTTGCACTCTTTCGAAAAATGGCCCTTGTTGCAAAAATAACATTGAATTGTCTTCCTATTTTTCAAGGAATTTTCTAACCTTGTCGCAAAGGATTTGGTAGTACTTACTGATGGTGTGTGCTGTTGTTGTCTCGAAACGCTCTTTCTTTTTTCTGTACCAACCATTTTTCTACTGACCTCTCTTGCTTCGATCTCTTGTTGAATCGTTGTCATAATTTCTTCCACGTTCCATACGTCCTTTGAGGTTTGTCATGTTACTTGGAGGGCTATATCTTCTGGTATTCTAGATATGATAACAGGAATCAAAAGACTTCCATAATTATCCAATGACATGCCAAGGCTTTCCAACCCACGAATATGAACCATGATCGTGTCATAAATCACTCTGAGGTCTGTAAATCTCTCATTCTCACTTGATTGCAACCTTATCAATGCTTGCATATGGGCACTAATTATGCTTTGTTTCTTTCCAAATTGTTCTTGCAAAAGAGTTTTGGTCTTAACATAATTCTCTTCGCAAATCTTTAATCCTTCCAGTGCTTTGTAGGCTTGACCTTCCAGCGAGTTGACTAGGTAATTCAATTTGTGCACATTCGATAAGTCCTCACTTTCGTCAACTGCACAGCAGAAACTCTGCCAAAAATGTTGAAACTTGGTTATGTCTCCGTTAAATCGTGGTAAGCTGATTTTCGGTAGTCTGACCCCTTGACTTCTAGCGTTGTTTGTTGAACGTTGTGAACTTGGAGATTCGCTAGCTGCTTGGTTCAGTTGTCGAGGTGGTGTAAATATTCCTGGCGGAGGGCGTATTACCATCGTTGGAGCTTGCATTGTTGTTCGCTCTACTGAATTTCCATGTTTATTTAAGTATGTCTTTAACTTGATAAGACCTTCATCTATACGTGTTCTAACATCAGTTGTTTCATCTACTTCGCGATCTATTTCATTCAAATCACATTTCTTTATAATTTCGTTGTCTAATTGCGATATGTATTCTCTCTTTTGCTGAATCGATTCGGCTTTTACTTCCAATTTGTCCTTAATTTCGGGATCGAGTTCATCTGGGCTTGGGTATTGTTACATAAATTCATACGCTTCGTTGATTAGCTTCGTTGCTTTGCTTCGGTTTCCACCTCGAATACTTTTTAGTCGCTGCCGGCTGTCCTCTTCGTGCGTTTCTAATTGTTGTTCGCAAACTTGCTCGTTTCCACTCGGCATCTTTGCTTCGTTGAATTGGTTCTATCCTGCTTCTCTCGCCCCACGTTGGGCGCCAATATGTTGTAGTTGAGGCAGAGAAGCAAGATAGCGTCTGTTTTGAATTATATTTTAATAAACAACAAAAAGAAGCATATTTATCATAGCACTAATTTCCTGTCTTTCGTCCACACCCTCAATACTCCTCATAACAACTGGCTTCAAATCGTCGAGTCTCTAATTAAAAGAACCACGCGGTTCTACTACAACTGCGCATGTCAAAATGACGTATCAAACACGGGGGTATTATACTACATTACAACAAAGTGCAAAGGACTGAAAGGTCTGCAGATGCATCAACTTAGCTGTAGGAATCTTCATGACCTAAATGATAACTTAACTGCAAAGCTACAGGAGGATATTTTGGAAAACGCAAAAGAATCAGATGCGCTTTCAGTGGATAGTCAATCAATTGACAAACTCGAGAATGAGAACGTAACAAATACCGAAGAAATTGTTGTATTGAAACGCGGGGTGAAGTTACGAAAATCCGCCATTGAATGGTCGTTGGCTAACGAATATTTTAAGGCGGTCCTTTCAAATCAGCCAATCAGGAACGAGTGATTAGATTCAAATATTGAACAACAAAAAAAAGTCTTTTTTGAATATTGCAGGAGGATCCATGGCGAAGTAGGTAGAGGTGATGACGTAGATCTTAGCAACTAATAAAAATTGCATACAGTTAAAGATCTTAAAAGAGAATTGAAACAGTTAAAGCAACACAATGGCAACATTAATGAGATTAAGTTTGTATTCCGAAGATTACGTAACCTTCTTTCAATTAATTCCAGGAGTGAACACATGGTAAATACAAACATAGATCATGACAAGTACATTAGGAATAACTTCTGGGGGTACGTTAAAAACTGCCTGACTCGTAAGTCTACTGTTCTTCCAACTTTCAACAAAAATGATTGTTTATCCTTCTTTACGACAAGTTTCTCAACAACCTCTCCTAGACAGCGTTTTGTTATTCCTTCTTGGATTCCTTCATTATCTTCCCTTCATTTACCATTCAATATTGATCCACCCTCATATCAGCAAATCACAACCATTATTCGCAATATGAAGGCTTCTGCATCTCCATGTCTTCTTGACCAGGTTTCAATAATCTCTTTCAAACGGTGTCCTTATTTGCGCTCTTACCTAACTGACTTGAAAAGACGTGGGTTGTCCTCTGGAGTTGTTCCCTCTGCATGCAAAGGAGCATGCACTGTCCTTGTTCACAAGAAGGGAGCCACTGATGACCCATCAAACTCTCGTCCGATCACTCTCGAATCAGTACCATTGAAAATTTTCACATCTTGCCTTCGAAATTCTATCTTCAAATTTCTTACAGAGAACAACTTTATAGAAACTACCATTCAAAAAGGATTCTATCCTAAGATTTTAGGCACGGTAGAGCATACAGTGCAGATGGGCCACGTCATCAATCAAGCAAGAGTAAAGCAGCGATCTCTAGTGGTAACGCTTCTTGATCTTAAGAATGCATTCGGTGAGGTTCATCATAATTTAACTCAAGAAGTCCTCAATTAACATCATATTCCGGAACACATTAAATGTTTAGTTCGTAATCTTTATACTGACTTCAAAACATCAATCATCACACACGATTTCAACACCCCATTCATTCCTGTAGGTCATGGAGTCCTTCAAGGCGATTGCCTAAGTCCTCTTCTCTTTAATCTTTGCTTCAATACATTTATTCAACACATTAAATCAGATGAATACCGTCAGTGTCGCTTCTTCAACAAAAGTGTCGTAAATGGTACCTTTCCCTCTCTTCGGCCAGTCCATTGGTTCCAGTTTGCCGATAATGCGGCAGTAGTTAGTGGTCACGAAAACGAAAATCAACTTCTTTTAAATCGCTTTACTCTTTGGTGCCAATGGGCCGATATGATTATTAGGGTGGACAAATGTGTCACATTTGGTATGAAAAAAGTACGAACGAAATCAGTTCAGTATCAACCAAAAGCTCTTTATCAACAGTCAGCTAGTACCTCGTGTTAGCACTGGTAGTTTCTTCAAATATCTTGGGAGATACGTCGATTTTCAAATGAGTAATTACATGCACAAGTCTGAACCAATTGATATGACAAATACTATTCTAGCTCAGATTAACCAGTTGCATTTGCATCCCAAATACAAATTTTATTATATAGCAGGCACCTTCTTTCTAAAATTTCTAGGCGCTTCACAGCAGCTGATCTTTCAAAACTATGGGTGTCTGAAAATCTTAATAATGTTGTTGCATCTTATGTTCGAAAATGGCTGGAAATTTCAATGTGTGGAACACTCAGCAATGTCTTTCTTACTAAAGCAAAGTTTGACTTAAGCCTTTATCCTCCATCTATGAAATTTAGCCAATGTCGGACTGTCGCTCGTAATGCTCTTAAATGCTCCCCAAATGAGGATATTAAGCATCTTTGGAAGTCAACAAGTATTCACACAAACCTGCAATATGACCGATAAAAAGATACAAAAGAGGTGCTTTAAGCTTTTCGATCATCTCAGGAAGAGAGACTACAGTCTCATTTTGTCTCATAAGGGTCTTTTCTGCTGTTATTTCACAGTCCTTACCAAAGCTAAACTCTATCTGGTCTTATGTTCAGTCTAATCTACCAAAAAATATTTTCTACTTTACAGTTTGATACATCAATAATACTCTCCCAACTAGAAAGAATCTTTCCAAGTGGGGACTTACTACCACATCTTATTGTCACTTTTGCCTGAAACCGGACTTTCTTCTCCACGTTGTAGCTGTTTGCAACAATTACCTTAACGAAGGTCGATACACATGGTGGCATGACTCTGTCCTTCACTTAATTGCATTATCATTACAAGGAGTAACAGGTACAACATTGTATGCCGACCTTCCAGGCTTTATAAGTCCACCAGTTATTACTAGAGATAACTTACGACCAGATCTTCTCTTAACCTTGAAATATACTTGCTTATATATTCTTGAACTCACCGTTGGTTTCGAGACAAATCTATCTATTAACGCAGCTCGAAAAACTAACAAATACCAGGACTTGACTTTAAATCTAAGACAACAGTACAATGATTTTAAACTAATAAGCCTCTCCATCAGCACTTTAGGTATTACTTCATCTCTCCCAATTGCTTTTATCGAAATTCTCAAAGAGATCAAGGTTGAAAATGTTCATCAAGACTACATATTGAAAAAGATATCTGCCATTACAATCTGATCTACGTATTTCATCTTCTGCAGACGAGGAAAGGATTGGAATGCTCCAGAACTATTGACTTGTTGATACATTTTTTTTCTTATTTAATTTTTATTTGCAACACAAGTAGCCAATTATAAACTACCCATGTTTAGCGAGGTTTGTAATTGTATTGCAGAATTTCAATATACTCATATAAAGTTTGAAAAAAATTGATATATTAGCCTTCTAGCTCAGGCAGATCTTATACCGAATATAGTCAAAAGAACGGGCCATTGCCTATAGCCAAGGGTCTTTTGTATAGTTCTCTTCTCAAGTCTCTAAAACTTTTCATAACATTCTTCTGTTCCTAACAAAGCTGTCTTCTGTAATAATCTAATCCTGATATCAATCCCAATTTGCTCCAGATATTGCCCGATCCTCTTACTAACTGCTCCTAGTGCTCCAACGACAACAGGTATCACTTCAACTCTCCTTAGGCTCCACAATTTCATAATCTCCCTTTTGAGATCTTGATATTTCTCCATTTTTTCATTTTTCTTTTCTCCTACAGTACGATCTCCAGATGAGGCAATATCAATAACTAACGCTTTCCTACTACCCTTTTTCACAACTAAAATATCTGGTCTCCTGGCTTCGATATAATGATCACATTATATTTTCATATCCCATAAAATTTTCACAGATTCACCATCAAATGTCCCTTCTGGATAATGCTCATACCATTTATCAACTCTCCTTAGATCATACCTCCCATAAAGCATCCAATGCAAAATCCTAGAAATGTTATCATGCTTCCTTTTATATTCCTTCTGTGCTAATACTTTGCATCCACATACAAGATGAGTGACTAACTCACTCAGTTCACCACACAACCTTCATAAGGGATTATTCTTTGTACTGTCAATATTGAATTTAACTGCATTTGTCTTCAAAGCTTGCTCTTGTGCAGCAAAAATTAGTGCTTCAGTCTCAACTTCCAAATCACTTTTCCTCATCCATTCCCCTGTTCTATCTCTGGCATTTCACGAACAAACTATCCATACATCCTCTTCCCAGTCCATCTGGCAATATATTCATTTTGAACTTCTCGTTTCATTGCATTCTTCCCCTTTGGTTCTTCACAGTCAACAATTTTGGCTATCTATACTCCCTTTATTAGGCTGTCAGTTGACATCTTCACATACCTAGCCAAATTATTTTCCTCTGTCCTCGCACACATTTGAACACTCATTAAACCCCTTCCTCCATAGACCTTGACACATAGACCCTGTCAACATCACTCTTGGGGTGGAGTGCTCCATGACTAGTCATAACTTTTCTGGTCATTCTGTCCATTGCTGTTAGTTCTTCTTTTTTCCAGTCTAACACTCCAAAACTATACCTCAAAACCACGACTGCCCACGTATTTATAGCCAAGATCTTATTCTTTCCATTTAACTTTGACTTCAACACAAGCTTACCTCTACGCTTGTACTCTGCTGCAAATACATCCTTCATTTTCTTTTCTCTCACCTTATCATACTCCAGACTTCCTAAGTACTTGTAGCGAGTATCATCTATTTCCTTCATCACCTGCCCATCTGGCAATTTACTCCTTCAGATGACACAACTTTACCTCTTTTTAGCAATAGCATTCCACATTTCTCGATGCCAAACTCCATGCCTATGTCTTTGCTGACCATATGCACAGTCTCCACAAGAGCTTCTATTTGATCGTATGATTACCATATAGCTTTAAATCATCTATATAGAGAAGATGGTTTGTCTTTACTTCATGTGCACCCCAAGCAGACCCAGCTTTTACTTTCCTCAGAACCAATGACAATGGAATCATGCATAAAACAAAAAACAGTGGTGAAATACTGTCTTCTTGAAAAATGCATCTTTTAATTTTGACTGTACCTAATACATGCCCACACGAAGTTAGTTCTGTTCTCCAACTTTGCATGCTGTTCTTCAGAAATTCTCTCACATTTTTGGCAATCCCAAACATCTCCAAGCACTCAACAACCCAGCTATGTGGCACCATGTTATAAGCCTTATTTTAGTCAATCCAAGTCATTGCCATATTTGTGTGTCTCCTCTTACAATCCATCAATATTGCCTTGTCTATCAATAGCTGATCTTTGGTAACTCTAGTTCTTCGACGACAACCCTTTTTTTCTTCTGGTAACAACTCAATTTTTTCAAGATGTTCGTATATATTATCGGCAATAACCCCTGTTAGTAATTTCCACATCATAGGGAGACAGGATATGGGTCGGGAATTATCAACTGCTTTCCCTTTTTCGGATCTTTGAGACACAAGATTGTCTTTCCTAATGTTAGCCAATGTGGCAAACTAGCATCTATTTCAAAATCAGGGACAGTTGCTCTGCAATTCTCTCATGCATTGATGTCATTTTTTTTAACAGAATCCTTGTACTCCATCCATACCCGGTGCTTTCCAATTGGCCATTCTTGTACATTGTTTGGTTACCATTTCTTTTGTTACAATCATATCTTCTTGTTGTTGGTTTCTCAAATCTGCCCTTAAATTCCTTAGCCATTCTGCATTATTATTATGTTTTTGTCTTTTGCTCCAAATATCACTCCAAAACGTTTTACTTTCTTCCGCATTAGGGACAATGTCCTCGTATCTAATGTTCCCATTGAGTAGTTGATAAAATCTCTTTTGGTCAAGATTAAACAACTGATTCTGCTTGAACTGTTCACCTCTTTGTTCATACCTCTTCACTTTTGCTGCTTTTGCAACCAACCATTGCTTCAGTTCCTCAATTACTGTATTTAACGTCTTACTCTTAAAATGGTATTTATTTTCCAATTCTTCAATTTTTGCTCTATTTCGTACTTGTCCTTTCACATCTCTCTGTGATATATTCAGATCTCTTCTAATGCGTTTTATTTCTTCATTTATTCTTCTCTTCCACCATGGATCCTTCCGTGGCCCTCCTTTACATGACTTTATTCCCAATTTCTTTGCTGCATACATGGATACTGCATACACTAGTTCGTTTGTCTCAGTTATGGTGCTTGTTGGTATCTTGTCCATAACATTATTCACTTCTAAAATTATATTCTTGAGTTGTTGTTGATTTGCTCTTTTAAAATTAACATTAATTCTCTCTCCTGATCTATATACCTCTAATATTTCTGCTATCACCAATTCATCTTCCACCGATAATTCATCTCTTTCATCAATATTCAGCAATCTCACTGTGTCATTTCCATTGTCCATCTTTCTCTGCTGCATTGATATACAAACATTTTCTACTTCTGCTTTTGTATGTTCATATTCAAATATACTGTCACCTTCTGTTGCCTCTGTACAATCTTCTATTTCAATTTGCCATTTTAGCAATTCTATCTCAACCTCCGATAACCACCCGCTTTTTCTAATGGCTCTTGCCTTTTCACAAATCTTCTGTTCAGTGGATTCAAAAGGTCCAATCTCTTGCCATATTTTATACATACGTTTTCTATAACCTCTAATAGGAGCACCATTCTCATTCACAGAATCACTCTTCAAATAATACCTGATAACAACTTTGGTCACATCCTTGCTACACTTCATCCTAACAGTAGCCGGTTGACGACCGGGTTCACACTGTTGACCCGTGGAACACCTGCCGGGCGAGAGAGCTTCACTTGAGGCTCCACTCTCACTCACGCCGTTACTGACTAGTTCATTATTTGACATTACACTAAATTTGAGGGTAGTGGTGATACGGTGTCACAACCACCGGTGTTTTTACTTCGTGACACCATCACTAGGAGGGTTGGCAACCAAGGCTAACGAGCCCCCCTCCTACCCATGAGACAAACTATCCCCTGCCGGACGCCAACCCGGAACTTCATTGTCTTGTGGGGAGCTGACAGGTATTACACCTTGCTCTAGGGTGACATGCAGCAAAGAGTAACCTCAATATCCCACGTCGAAACTCAACAACTGGATGCAGTTTAATGTCATACCCAGGACGGTTATAATTATTATTTTTATGAATTGAAAATGTCATTTGATTTCAGGTATTTACGATCAAGCTACCGGGGATCTTCCCGATATCTATGGCAGCAGGAAAGTCTGTTACATGCATGCTAACAGTTATATGTAGTCCAGTACTCGATGCAGAAAATTACTGTTCAGAGGCTTCATATTGACAGAGCTTTTCGCACAATGTGTGATGCACTTGTAAGGACTATTTTTGTATTTCTTGCAAGTTTGGTTCTCCAGGGATTGATTTGAGGTGATTTAGGACTCCCTTCTTCACCCTTCCAAGTGCACCAATTACGACAGGTATAACAGTTGCCTTAAGCTGCCACAACCTTTCTATCTCAATTTGAAGATCTTTGTATTTAGAAAGCTCATCAAATTTTTTTACAGAAATATTTCTGTCTGTCGGAATCATCATGTCAATAAGCATGTTCTACTTTTGTAATCTTTGATGACTATATCTGGCCTGTTTGCTTGTATTGTTCTATCTGTGTTTGTTGGGAAGTCCCATAGTATCGTGGTGTTTTCTCCTTCTACAACTGGTGGCGTTTTATGTTCATACCATTTCTCAGCGTGTAGTGTCTTGTAATGCTTGCAAATTTTCCAATCTAAGTATTTTCCAACTCTATCATGCCTGTTCCTATATTCAGTTGGTGTAAGTATAAAAGCGACATTTCGGGTCAGTACCGTTTTTCACTATTTTTGATTGATAATTTCTGATGAAAAGACTTTGGTCTTGCGCAGCTATTATAGACCTTTCTGTTTCAGCCTTTAGACCCATTCCACGTAGCCACTGGTGTGCTTTCTCTTGATCGACATCTGCTTGCTTGCTTACTTCGCTTTGGATACTGGCCGTGAAGAGGTTTACCTTCCCATCTCTTTTTTATTTTCTTTAATCCTTCTTGCTTGGCTCGTCTCTTTAGATTCCTAGCTTGTAAAGTGCAAGGTAATTTGGTGCCTACTGCTGTCTCTATCTTTACCTCTGTAGCAAACTTGGTGCTTTCTTTCTTCATTGAATGTAGTTTTTTCTTTGCTCATGATTATGTACCAACTTTAGCATCCAGTCCTTAGCGGTTTCAAGGTATTTCTGCATGCCGATTGTTGTTGTCTTTAGGCTCAATTCAAGCTGTATCAAACCTCTACCTCCTTCCTTTCTTGGAATGTACAATCTGTCTACATCAGCCTTAGGATGATGCATTCGATTGCACGTTATGAGCTTTCTGATTTTGGTATCCATTTTCTTTATATCTGATGGTGTCCAGTTGAATATGTTAAAGCTGTATGTCACTACAGGGATAGCTAACGTGTTTATAGCTTCTATACGGTTTGCAGAGTTGAGTTCAGTTTTTAGTATTGCGCGGACTCTACGATAGCATTCTTTTCTTATCTTTTCCTTCATCTGGCTGTGTTGGATTCCGTCACTCTCGTTGACGCCTAGATACTTGTAGAATTCTTCTTGATGGAGGTCTTTTATGACCGTGTCTCTGTCCAATTCTAGTGATAATGATCTTGTTAGCTTACCTCTGATACCCTTGCATATTTGTCTAATCCAAATGTCATGCCAATATCATCACTAAATTTCTTTACAAATTGCAGCATTTCCTCAAGATTTTTGTCATCCTTAGCAAACAACTTCAAGTCATCCATGTAAAACAAGTGACATATAACTCGCTTTTGGATCTTTTAGCCATATCCTGTACCATTCAAAATAGTAGATAAAGGGGCTAGCGCTAAGCAGAATATTAGTGGTGATAACGAGTTTCCTTGGAAGATACCACAGTTTATATCAATTTTGTTGGATCTAAGTGTACCTTTTTCGTGTGATAGTAAGAGATTAGTTTTCCATAATGACATATTAATCTTTAGGAAATTGATTATTAGGGGGGAGATCTTATATAGCGAAAGTGCATTTATTAACCATTCATGAGGTACACTATCAAAGGCATTATGATAGTCGATCCAAGCCATACTGAGATTTCTATGCCTACCCTTACATTTTCAATGATCATCCGATTTATTAGGAGTTGATCTTTACATCCGTCTGAACCTCGTTTGCATCCTTTTTGCTCTATGGGAAGAATATCATTTGATACTATGAAGCTATAGGCTCCTTCAGCGAAAATTGAAGTGAGCAGCTTGTATATTGTACTTAAACATGTTACAGGTCTATAGTTCTTTGGATTGTTTGTTTCTTTGGATTTGGGGATCAAGTATGTCAACCCTTCTGGTAACCAATCTGGAGTGTTTTCTGGGTTTCTCATTATCTCAGACAATAGATGTGCTAGAAGATCATGTGTGCATGGGAGTGAGTGTAACCAAAAGTTTGTTATTTTGTCCATTCCTGCTGACTTCCATTTATGTGACTTATTTAAAGCTTTTTCCACTTCTATCTGTCCATTTCTGTTCTTCAATAAGCGAGTTATTTTGCTCTATGGTTTCAACCCATTCTGCATGATCATTAAATTTTTTAGCACTACTCCAAACAGTTTTCCAATACTTTTCTACATTTTCAATGGGCGGAGCTTGCCTTATCCATATCTTTTCTTTTCCTACTTCTCTATAAATTTCTTGGCATCTGCTTTAAAAATCAAATTCTGTCTATAGAACTTTGATCTTTTGTCGTACCTCCTCATCCTTTGGGCTTTGAGTTGCATTTTCTGCTTTATCTTTTCTTTTACCTCTAATATATTTTGACTTGTCAGTTGGTATTTTTAGTAATTTTTCTGAATCTTCTTCCTTTAGTATTAACTCCCCTTTGTAGCTCACTTAAAATAGATAATTCTCCTCGCATATGTTCTATCTCTTTTTCTATTTTCTCTTTCCATAGTGGCTTTTTTTCTCCTATTACCCTTGCTCTTCTTATTGCATGTGCATTCTTCTGTTAATACTTTTGCTGTTGCATAGATTACATTGCTGAGTTATATGAGGTTTGGTAGATGATCTTAAAGATCTCCTTAAGAGCGTTGTTCCCTGTACATATTTTCAACTGATTTTCTCTATTGTTTTGGATCTTTGGTCGGATACTGATCTTGGCATTTTGTATTATTCCTAGTTCTCTCAGTATTTTCTCCTTCATAATCTTAATTTAGACATTTTGCAGCTTTGGTGTTGTTCTTTCTAGGTTCTCTGTCCTATCTTTTTCCAGTGTCTCGATTGCTATGTCTTCAGTATCTGTCTCTGTCATTTTCTCCGTGACTATATCTCTGCACTTAAATATTTGTCCAACTATGTTGTCTGCTGATGCAGTTAAGTGTTGCTCTTTGCCCTTATTCGTATCTTCTGAAGTGTTATCATTGCTTTCACTGACGAAATCTTTCCTAACTTCTTCTTTGATCTTATGAATTTCTTCATCCGTGAGTCTTTTATTTTTAACAATATCTCTTCGAACATTTGCTAATTTGTTAGCATCAATATGCGGTCTTACATCTTTGTTGCTGTTTCTCCAAATTTTTTAAGTTCTCGTAGTGCAGTTTGTTTCAGATGGCTTCTCGAGTGCATAAGCATACAATACAAGTTTATATTCCTCGCGTGTCCATTTCATTCTTTTTCTTTTTGTTCTTATTTGCTGTGATGGTGTATCTAAAGGACCAGGGTTGGATTCTTCCTGGTTCTCGTTACCATGCAGACTTTCTATTGAGGAATTTGTTCCAGTCACCAATTTCTCGACCTTAGCCTGGTCCATCACTGAGGGAAGCGCTCCTTGTTTGACCACGCGACGAGCGATGCGGGATGAATATCTTTTAATAAGTTCCATGATTATGGTTATTTGTTTGGTTTGTTCTGTAGGGTTTCCTTCCCCCAGTGTGTTTCTCGTGTACACCATCACTAGACAGAGTGCCACCCAAGACATGAACCAGATATTAAGTGCCTTCAAGGAACTCTATCTTTCCTGATTTTGCATTGGAGTTTTCCTTCTCTTAGATGGATTGCCCTCACCTCGACTAATGAGCCCCACCTACCCATAGGACAGACTTGCCCCCGCCGAACTCCAACCCGGTATTTCATAGTCTCGGCGAGAGCTTACAGGCAATACACCTTGCCCAAGGGTGACCTGGAGGTAGTTGTGGCAAAGTGTAACCTCATTCTCCCACGTCGAAACTCCACAACCGGATGCAGTGTTATTTCATACCCAGGACGAATAATAATAATGATAATTATTATTATTATTCGGACTCTATTCTGCTAGTTTTCCATTGAATATAGTCTCTTGCCGAGTTATATCTCATAACCTAGGGCAAGGGAAGATGAAATTGTATGTACTTTATAACTGTAGCGCTTCGCTAATATTAGTCATTTAATTGTGAAATAACAGTATTTTTTATCACATGGATAGTACACGCTGCAGTAAACGAGCTGTTCCATTCAGCACTATCTTTTGCAATTCTTGCAGACAAGGGTTCCCTGGAATTTGCTTGATACGATCTTCAGATTTTCTCTTTATCATACCTAATGCCCCAATTACTACTGGAATTACTGTGGTTTTCAAATACCACATCTTCTGTATTTCAATTTCAAGGTCTTTGTATTTGCTAACTTTTTCATACACCTTAAGTGAAACGTTTCTA
Organism: Cassiopea xamachana; assembly: GCA_900291935.2. Taxonomy (NCBI): domain Eukaryota; kingdom Metazoa; phylum Cnidaria; class Scyphozoa; order Rhizostomeae; family Cassiopeidae; genus Cassiopea; species Cassiopea xamachana. Next base: position 2,947,915 of record OLMO02000325.1, read on the forward strand.
TTAGAAGGCACTGTCATATCAATCAACAAATATGTCTTTTCTTTGTGGTCTTTCACAGTAATATCAGGCCGATTTGCATTAACTGATCTGTCAGTGTGTATTGTGAAGGATAGTTGCATCATAGTCCCAAAGTGTCCCAAAGGTCCCAAAGGATAGTTGCATCATGAGTCCCAAAGTATAGTTGCATCATTCCCCTCCGTAACTGGTTCTGGGTGATGTTCATACCAGTGTTCAGCATGTTGAGCATTAATGCGCTGGCATATTCGCCAATGTAGATACTGTCCCACTTTATCATGCCGTTCTTTGTATTCCTTTGGTGCAAGTATTGGGCATCCTGCAACTAGGTGGTCAATTGTTTCAATTTTATCCTCATAATCTGCATTTAGGGTCAGTTCCATTTTTAAATACATTTGCCTGATAGTTCCTTGTGTATAGACTCTGGTCTTGTGCTGCCATTATGAAACCCTCTGTCTCTGCTTTGAGTCCAGTGCATCTCAACCATTGGTGGGTATTGGCTTGGTCTACACCAGGGTCTTTGATTCGTAGTGCATATTGATCATGTAAAGGCTTATGTTCCCATTTACTTTCGATTGCATTTAATCCTTTCCTTTTTGCCTCCTATTTTACAATATTTGCTCGTTTCGTTGGTTGTGTTTTACTCATTTCAATCGGTGCTAGTTCTAGCCCAGTCATAAAATTTTTACTTTAGCAGCTTACAGAGTGGACATTTTTGGTTTTCTCGTGCCTGTTTACAAGTTGTAACATCCAGTCCTGGGTTGAATCTAAGTATGTTTGAAGCCAATGGTTATGATCTTGTACAATAATTCTAGTTGCAGCAGTCCTTTTCCACCCTCAGATCTTTGGATATAAAGCTTATCAACATCAGCTTTAGGGTGATGCATTTTGTTTGTAGTTAAATTTTTCCTGACTTTGATATCTAGTCGCTTTATTTCTGACATTGTCCAATTTAGGACATTAAAACTGTAAGTAACTGTAAGTATTGCCAGTGAGTTAATTGCCATAATCTTATTTCTGGCATTGAGCTCAGTTTGAAGTGTAGCTCTAACTCTACGATAGAATTCTTTCCTGACTTTTTCTTTATTAGCTGCATTTGATACCCCTTCAGCTTCCTGTATACCTAGGTATATATATATCCTTTCTTGCTCCAGTTCTTTAATAGTGGTGCTTACATCAAGAGTAATATTTTCAGCTTTGTCAATTTTTCCTTTTATGAATGTAACTTTGGCACATTTATCTAGTCCAAACTGCATTCCGATATTATCATTGAACTTTTTCACAGTATCCAACAACCCAGTAAGTTCATTGTCATTCCTCGCAAAAAGCTTTAAATCGTCCATGTAAAATAGGTGATTTATTGACTTACCCATAATCTGATAACCACAGCCAACATTGTCAAGTTGAATTGATAAAGGGATCAATGAAATACAAAATAGACGTGGTGAAAGTGAATCTCCTTGGAAGATTCCACAATTTCTTCGTAGATTTTCTGTATTTGTCATACCATTTGCATGAGTTAACCTAAGGCTGTTATTCCATAATCCCATATTATGTTGTAAAAAGTTAATAATAGTTGGTGAAAGCTTAAAAATTTCAAGAGCCTTCAGGATCCAGCCATATGGTACACTATCGAACGCCTTTCAATAGTCTATCCAAGTCATGCTTAGATTCCGATCGCTCCTTTGATAATTTTCCATTAGCATAAGATTTATCAGTAGCTGATCTTTGCATCCATAGGATCCTTTTTTGCAACCCGTTTGTTCTAATGGGAAAAGTTTGTTAGCTTCCATGAATGCGTACATTCTATCTGTTAGTATCGATGTAAGAATTTTATAAGTAGTTAATAGACATGTGATTGGTCTATAATTTTTAGCATTTGTGATCTCTGTTGTTGTAACAAGGAGATAGGCAGAGGCGTAACGCACGGTGTGCACCTTTAAGCATGAAACTAAGGGCCCCCAAACAACTGGGCCCCGAAGGGGGCCCCCGCGAAATTTTGTGAAAAGTTGGTTTGGGATGTAAGCGTTTCTTAAAAGATTCACAATATTAGTAAAGTGGGCGTAAGACTTGTTTTGATTTGTCATTAGTATCACATAATATTGATGTAACTACATAGCCACATAACTACATAATATCGATGGAAGACATAACACGTCAATAAGGTTTCTTTCTAATGGAGGCCCAGATCCCTTATAAAGCTTAGCACCTAATTTCAGAGAATATCACAGCTATGATTGATTTCCTAAACGATACAGTTTGAAAATGCTTATCTATGTACACATATTTTCAAATCATCCATTAGTGCTCTTGCTTTAATTTCAAAATGTCTTCTAATCGAAAGCGTGTTTATGAATCTCGAGCGAGAAAAAGGGCAGAAAAGAAACGTAAGATAGAAGGTGCTGCAGCAAATACAAAGCCAATTTCTCTATTTTTTGAAATAGCAAATACCAAGACCTACCAACCTCAAGTCTCCCTCAGCAGGGGGAAAATGTGAAAGAGGATGTCACGAGTTCTGTCCCTGATGAATCTTATGAAAATCCTGACGAGAACGACGAAAATGGGAGTCAAATTATTACTCAAGCAACGCCGTGCCAGTTTGATCTTTCCAAGTCTTATCCAACTGATCGTGGTCATTTTTGTGAAGATCTCCACGATGCAGATCTTAAAAAAATGATTTTACAGTATGGGCCATGTCGACCAGGTGGTTCATTCGAATACATAAACGAAGATGGGTCTGTCTCTTCAAATTTTGGTGCGAGGCACGTAATAAGCACGTTAAAGGCATTTGAATTTCGAGGCTATGGCTCTGTTATTCAATGGGACTGAACAAACCTTCCTGTGAAGTTTGCTGGTTATTCGCTGATCGCTTTTTGCATAATTACGGAAGCCAGCGAGGCTGGATCAATGGTGTTGATGGTACTGGTCGCAACTTGCTGGGGAAAGATAAAACGACACGAGAATACACACATGCACGTTCAAACCGCGTCTGTATACGCTGCATGGAGAGCCGGAAAGAACTTTGATGAAAAGAATGAAGAACAGATAAGAAAGAACTCTCGTTTTGGGTTAAAGTTCTCCATCGCATAGTGACAATAATCTTGACTTTGGCTTCACTATCATTAGCTGTCAGGGGTCACAAAGAGAATGTAAAGGATTGGTATTGTTGAGGAGGAAATTTTCTTGGTATGGTTGCTTTGTTAGCTGAATATGATGACGTTTTGGCTGAAGTTGTATCATTTCCTGCTCGAACAA
>OLMO02000325.1:2951284-2962263 GCA_900291935.2 Cassiopea xamachana
ATTGTCAGTTTAATGCTGGAAAGCAGAGTGAGTTCATCTTTTCCAGAAGCATACAAGTTACTTGTTCTGTTTGTAACAATTCCAGTGACTGTTGCCACAGCTGAGAGATCATTTTCCAAACTCAAATTGATCAAAACTTACTTGAGATCAAAGATATCTCAAGAAAGACTCGATAACTTGCCAATACTGTATATAGAAAGTGCGGAAGCCAAATCAATTGACAAGGCTGAACTCATTCAACGATTCGCAAATGTCAATGCTCGGAGACATAAAAGAATTGGCTTGTAAGACTGAAATTACATCTTTTTACGTTAAAGCTTCAAATAACTTTGTATTCATGACGTTTTTTAAACATTTGTGAACAAGCTATCCCAGAACTTTACAGAAATTCTATTGATTACGTTTACGGTTTGATTACCTTGATACAGCTTGACTCAAACAAGTATAGTAACCTGATTTTAAATTTTAATAATTTTTTTGTTGATGTTAGTTGATATTGTTTAGAAGTTGTATATCGTTGTAAAATATGTACGCAGTTAAGGACAATCTCAGCCTGTAAACGTGATTTGCAAAAAAATAGGGGCCCCGAACCACTACTATGACTAAGGGCCCCACACTGCTCCGCTACGCCACTGGAGATAGGTGTTCCCTTCAGCAAGCCAATTTGGCAGTATACAGATAGATATATAACTGTAGGTAGTTAACATGTTAAAATGAAGATTTAAAAATGTAAAACAACAACCATCATCAATTGATCCACTTAATCCTGGGGACATTAGTCATGCACACAAATGGGTAAGGCTCATGAGCATGAGCACCTCTACTTAGCAGCCAAGTGTTGGACAACTCCTGTGTCCTTTTTCCTTGTGCAACAACTTCCCTACACCCCCTATCATAGCAACAGCTTTAGATCAATTGATGGTATAGGTTTGATTTCAGTAAAGCAAAGCAATTCTTATGTCAATTTCTTATGTTATTCTTAGGACTTGCTAAAACATAAAGTCCCCCCTGCTCTTACATCTTCTCCGGTTTTTCTATGCATTAGAAGAGTAAAATTTTCTAATATCTTTACAAGAGTGACCACAATGGAGATAGTCTATATAGGTCCATATCTGCTTTGTGACTGGGAATGAGTACTCCACCTTAGCACTCGGGGCCCTAACATCTGCTGAATTATATTTGAATGCAAATCATTATTCCTCCCACCCTCCCTTTATAAACCTGCTTGGAACTGAGAAGAACCTTAGCCTTCTTAATATCTTTTTCTCTGTTGAAGACACATTTCAGGCAACTGTCCTATTACAAGCCAAGTCAAGTTCCTATGTTGACTAGGTGAAGCAGGATGCTTTAAAACATTGCCAGATTCAATGTGGTCTTTTTTATTCTCAGTGATGAATCTATCAATTGTTTTGGAATTGCAAATAAAGTCCTTTATGGCAAAACTGGCTCTAGTGAAGAAGCCAATTGCTCCCATAAAGTGTAAAACTCAGTTGTTGTACCACCTGACCCTACTGGGAATATGACTGATAAAATTTTTCTCTTTGGAAAAGGCTAGACTTTGATAAAAGTGTGAATAGCACAAGGTCTGATACACCAAATCACATTTTTGCCACAATTTTCTAAATTGAAAAGTCAATCTTCATCCTCAATGCAAAGGAAAGCAGTGGCAAGAAAAAGGCCCTACCTTTCTCAACCAAGCATGGAACTCAATGCAAAATTGCTTTTCTTTTAGTGGCTAAGGGAAGTTACATCCCTGCAAAGATAAGTAACTCAGAGTCTTCTTCTGAAAACTCTATATCTATTCCCACTACTACTGCTGCTCGACAAGCCAATTCAAGCAGTAATGCCTCATGTTCTGCAAATCATTCTTCAGCAATCCCATCTGACGTTGGTAATTTTTTTGAATGTACTAGTAACCTTATAAAGCCTTAGACTTATGACATTTCAAATAGTATTTGGAAACCTGAAAGTAATTCTAAGTTTTCATTGCACACAACTTATGATAAGAGAAGGAAATTTAATTTATCTTGGTTGCAAAGTCACTTATGGCTAGCATATTCAAAGATGTGGATGGAGCTTTCTGAGTTCCTTGTTCGGATTTTGGAAGGAGAGTCGGACTTAACTCTCTAAAAATACGGAACCTAAAGACAAAACCTCTGGGTATTTGAAACTCTCCATTAAGGAAGTTTGATAATCATGAATTAAATCAGAAACTCATGAAACCTCTATGCTGACAATGCAGTCTTTGCATCTGTGATGAATAATGAGATCAAGCCAATAAATCAGATGCAAGAAAAAGTTATTGGTGAGTGCAAGGGAATGGGTTGATTTCAAATGTGTCTGATTCGGTAGTTTAAAACTCGCAAAGATCTTGAAAATGTTTGTTACTGCTCATGCGCAAATCATAATGACTTGACAATGTACAACACTCAACATACATCCTGTATCCGCCCCTGATATTGTTCATAGAACTAGAACGCTGAGTAAGCTAATATGTTACTAGGAAATACAGCAAAGCACCAACATTAAGTGAAGAAGCTGCAATAGAGCAGCATTTAGAGAAGACTCTATAGATATGGCAAACGATTTCAAAGCTCATATCAACAGACGCTAAGACCATAGGCCTAAACACTAGCTGGGTAACGCCATCTATACACATTAAGGTTTGGTTTGTTCTCTTATATAAAATATGTACAAAAGAAAAGGCATGTAATCCTCTTAATGTAGAAACTTGTCCCAAGTTGTCCGATTTGAACGCATTTTTCCATTTATATTGTATACAAGTACGCAAATATCAGGGGTGGGGTGTAGCACCCCCAATCCTTTTTCTACTCGGGAAGCCTGAGGAAAGTTAAAAAATTTTTATGAGACAATTTGCAAGGTTCTACAAGTATGTGTTCATAAAAATTTTATGCAAAAGAATAAGTGACCTTTTTTTCAATCTAAGCTCTGAGTTGGGCCGGATTCAGGGGGCCGAGGGGCCGAGGGGCCATGGCCCCCCAAACAGGAATGTTTCCTATGGCAAACAATAGTGTTAAGAAACTTTACACATGAAAAAGACAATTAAGGCCCCCAAAGTCCAGCTCTGGACCTGCCCCTGATTGTGAGCCCTTTATCCCCTTCCCACATATCCATCAAATTATGTACTTGCTTTTATGCTATCGCTAGATGATCTGCATTTCATTACCTTACTACCATGTACAGTACTTGCTTCAGGCAATCTAGACCTAGAAAAATTGTATAGAGCCTGACTCATTTTGAATTTTAATGTTTCCACAGAAATTAAGCTTGTCTTATACATGCATGCTTACTAGCAAATTTTTGTGGTGAAACGTCACTCTTCTTTTTACGAGAACACCTAGTTTTTGCTTAGTGTCAATAATCTAATAATAATTTGTGCTTTTGAGTTATACATTATCCTTAAATTATTCTTAAATATCATAAGTTAAGCTTTTCCAAAAAATCAAGGGAATGTGCTCTCTCTTTTTTGTCCTACCTCATCATAAAGCAAAACAATAGTGGAAGAGAATAGGAAGCATTGTGCTGATAGTGCAAAAGTTGATCTAAAAGCAGTATTATATCTCGAATACACAAAAGTTTTAAGTCTTGGTGAAGCTTGAGTATTGCATTATTTTTTAACTATTCTCAGCCTCAATATTATTGTAAACTTTATTGTACAGCACTTGCATACTTAATAAATATTGAACTTTATTTATGCAACTCATCTCATCTAACAATGTGTTGCTTCGATAAGTATGGTTTGGCAATAGCGTTGCTACTGTTGGTTGACTAAATCGTGTCTATCTCATTTGGATATTATCTCTTCAAATGTTCTGCTGTTTAAGAATGAAAAAAACAGCTTTTCCCATGCTTACATTCCTTGTCTTTTCAATGTATTTGATGGGTTATTTTATATATTTTATGTTAGATTAATCCTGCTGAAAAGATTCATAATGTACACTTGAGTGCTAATAAACTCTTCTCAGCAGATCTATGATAAACAGTAGCAAACTAGAGAATCTACTTTTAGATCCACACTGAGATTACTGAACACATACTAGGACATACATACCTGAGTAAAAAGGTTCAGAAACGCAATGTATGCTCAGTATTTTATGTTAATGTCAAGCTGAACAAAATTTCCTTATGGCTTGTGCCCTGTTCTTCAATCTAATAAGTAGTAGGATCTTCCTTCACTTGGATGATCTGCGGTATGTAGTTTTCATTAATAATGCACTAGGGTCAAGTTTTGGTTTGTTTTGTAAAATTTCCCCTGTATTTGAAGCTTGTGTAAAAGTTGTATGCCTTCATGCTAACAGGAGCTTAAGATGGAAGTGGCAGCAATTTGTAAAATAAGCCACTAGATTATGTGCTACTTCTCAATGAGATGAAAAATGAAAAAGACTGCAATGTTTGTCCATAAACTTTAGTATGAGCAAAGATGGTTTTTTGATATAGAGTGGATAACTTACTTTTGAAGTTCAGGGTTTCCGACAATTGTCAATGAAGAGTTTTGCAAGGCAGTTGGAGAGTAGAAACAGATCTTTAAAAAATAAGGCTAGAGAAAATAGTATAGCTACTAGTATGGCCAAGAATACCACAAGCATATCAGGGTAGGCGGAGTAGAGACTAGAAGTTCAAGGAAACACAATAGCACTATTCAGGAGACCAATTGGACAGTACTGTGGGTCATGCGTCAATTGCTAATATTTACCCCTATATTCTTGGCAAGGAAGTCTGTTGCATGGAATTAAAGGTGATGGGTAATGGGTGATGGTTCCTCTCCTCAGCCAATTGGCCACTTTTACAGGGCTTATGCTACTACTTAAGCTCCTTAAAATCTCTCTAAATTCATGCATTTTAGAAAAAATCTCCTTATTTCCTTATTTCTACTCACTTCTCGATGGAGAGGATTTTCAGAAGCCAATTTAATTAAAACACAACAAATACTCCTTGAAAATGTTGTTTGGTCCTTGAAAGTTGGTCCTTAAATATTCATGCATACATGTAGCAGCAAACCATATCTCTGGTGTCCTATAAATACACATATATCTTCTTCTTATAAACTTTGTCGTATAAATAAATGTGTAGCTTTTCCACACATGTTTGACTTTTCCAACTGCGTCAGAATTTTCCGCCTGTACTAAATATTGGGGGTGTCACACCCCCCTCGCTATTTACGTGCCTCTAAGGCATCTTGTGTTACTGTACCCTATCCTCTGAGTGGAAATCCATCCGCTGTTACGTTTTAAAGGCCAATGTAACTTCCTGTTTGATGGGCGGTCATATGGAAGTTGCGGCTGACGGTTTCGGTGCATTCTTTGCGGCAACAAATTGTTTTTCAAGGAACTTCCGGATGATTGGCTCAGCTCGGAAGCTTGAATGGCATGCAAATTTCTATTGTGTGTTACCAAGTGGACAACAATTCGACGTTTCCGAGCGGAACAGTATTAAGGAGATAAGATATAAAATCTATAGCATAGCGTACCGGAAGGTGTTTGACTTCGCGTTTTACAGAAAACATTTCAGTTATTCTGCTGAGTTGAAGACCAGTTGATGGCATTTGAATTTCGACATTGGCTCGTTACTTTAAGGTATGAAAACAATAGCACGTTGTGTACTCCCTCATAGTATGTAGAAATAGCAGGTTTTTTAGAAGTATTTAACCGGTTGCCACATTCATGAGAATAGGGCGGCATATTGTTAGCAACGGGCACCTGCTACATTGAAAACAGTTCGTTATTTTGACTGTATATTTAACGGAACACCATCCTAAGACAGTATTTTCTCGCCTATACGGTGCAAATGAAGGAAAGTTGTACATCACATAGTGCAATCTCATAATTTTCTCTCAGCGTTTCTTAGGGTTTAACTAGTAGTCGGAGATTTGGCGTTGCTTCATACAAGCACAGTTTACGGAAGAACTTCGTTATGAAAGGACTATTGTTTTATGCTCTGCTCTACCATCTGTCTACTGCATTCTTGTTTTCATATTATGTTCTTTAACCTTATTGTTTGTGAGTAATATAAGTTAATTTATTATTTGCTCGTCGTTCTTCCGGGACCTGTTACACAGTAGAGCGTTTCGACAACACTCATACCTTGTCATAGAAAACAGAAACTCCCTTCTGTTTTTCACGTAAAAGAGGTCTTTTTCACAGTTGATGTATCAATGAAATCATTAAATTGCAAAAGCTCGCGTCTGTCTTGTGATTGCTGATTTGTATACGAAAGCGTGGGCGTTTTACCGAGAATATGTAGAATAATACCCCACCCAAACAACTTTTCAATACATGCACATTTTTTTGCCAATTTTCCAGTTTCGATTTGTTTGATTAACAGAATTGGTTATTCGTGTCAGGGCGTATTTGGAGCTTTAGGTCAGGTTCTTTCTATTCCCAACTATTTTATCAGGAGAGGCTTAAATTCTCAGCCTTAGGCCGTCAGTCCAATCTCTTCTGCATGACCTTCCCCTTCTTTGGAACTAATCGTTCATTGTTTCAAGGATAGGCGGTGCTTTTAGAGGGTACGATATTAAAACGCTTCTTTCAGAGAGGGTGGGGTATACTCAGGACCGCCGAGAGAATTCTGAGGTCCCGGGGCAAAAGAGGAAGGCGAGGCCCCCTGCGAGCAGAGAATTTTCAGGGTCTAGAAATTAACTTTGGAAAATTACTACTGGTTTACTTTGTGAGGCCCCCCAGACCTTGAAGTATTGGGTGCTATGAGCCCCCTTGGATCTTGTTGCCCTGAGGCAATTTGACCCCCTGCCCCCCTCTTGGTGGCCCTTGGTACACATGTTATATACACGCTTTTTATTTTACAAGGAACCACGTTATAAGAAACCTGCATTTAGACAACTAAAATATTCAAGGAACTTAAACTACCAATGGAGAAGAACCTACGGAACTTCTCAATTCCAAAAATTTTTGTACCTGCAAATAATCAAGAACTAGGAAGTCGGTTCCATTCATTTACAGCCGCAACTTACATAGACACATTCATGAAACTTCTTTCCTACCTTATTCGTGCTTTTTCTTTTGAGTTCTTGCCAAATTAAAAAGAAAAATATTGAAAAATAAATCAGAATATTGATTTTTCCTTATGTTTGTACTGGTTTTATGGCACTATATGTGCAGTGAAAATTAAGGAGCTATAAAGGAACTTTTAGTACTAGAATTTGATAGAAAGAGATCCAAAAATACGAAACTTTAAGAATTAATCCTTGAGCTAGGTTCCTTATAAAATAAAATTCGTGTACATATTACAAGTGGGGACGGAAGTGATTTTAGCAAGGAATGGCTAGCCCGCTCTATGTGCAATGTCATAGAATGAGCGTGGCTTAGTGGCAACCATGCCCATATTTTTCTCTTACTCGAGAGTACCAAACGATTGGGGGAAGGTTGGAAAATTCTCGAAAATTGACTATATTGGGGGGGGGCTGGAAATATTTGAAAATGTACTAAATTGGGAGGTGGAATAAATGGAATACTTATATTTATGCCATTGCTCTAACGACTCCAACTGAAGTGGGCAAGTTGTCCATTGTTAAATGTAATGGATTTTCGTTGTTGGTTCAAATCTGGGGCAAGTTATAAATTCACGTCCTCAAAAGTTTGGAAAATTAATAATTGGTTTGGATTAAGAACGGGGGTTGGAGAAAAATCTCAAAAATTAATAATTGGGGGGCATTATTCGGTACTCTCGAGTACTATATTTCTCACGAATCACGCATTTATGACACAGAAAAGCAAATCTTGGGTCAACTATAAATTGTGTTTGGGCTACTTGTCTTCACTAGTTACCAGGACTCACCAAGCTGGGAAAGAATGTAGGCATGTCTACGTAGATGGATGCTGTTGTGAACTGTCATCAGAATTATGGCGTGCACTAGTTCTGACAGTAATTTTATTATTGCTTGTTTTTAAGTGTTATTTTCCCCTTTTCTGAAGATGGAGAGGGATAAATTTTATAGATACGGTTATAATGTGGATGCAAATTTTAAAAACTGTTCAAATCAGGAGTATGTTTCAGAGCATGCGCACCTGCTCAAAAACGCCTCCCCCATAACATGATAAACGGTCAGTTAGTTCCTTATTCACGCCAAATCCCAAGTAGCGCAGTGGCGAAGCTATGGGTCCTGCCTCTCCTGCCCGGCAGGACAGAAATATGTTTTAATATCATTTTCAAAACATAAACTAAAAAAATCCAATACAAAGTTGAATATTCAGATATGAACAGAGCTATGTACAAGTTTATCATTGATTTATCCGCTCTTTCAGGCAGCAAAAGGTCTGCTTCCAAATTGCTCAACGATCCCTTTCCTGCTGTAGGGCTTCCATTAAACAATGCCGTTATTTCACTTAAAATTCTGAGTATGAAAAGAGGTAGCCCTGTGGTTTTGCTCGTTTCCTATCTGTTATAAACAATGGACGCTCCTTATTTGGCTCTACCAAACAATGGCTAATAATAGTTCAACTCCTGCCCTTTTCGAATGTGTCGCTTGATTAAATTCACTGGAGCGGAAGAGCGGAAGTCAGTATTTTTAAATAGTGGAAGAGGTAACTTCGGAGGAAAGTTTTGCGTTGAATGGTACACCCAGGCTACTGGGAAATGTGAGAGACCCTGAATCAAGCAGAAATGTGGGTTCCTCTGCGAGTGAAGTTAGCAGAACAGAAGGGTAAGGTGTCGGAATGCAGTCCTGGTCTTTGTTTGTGAAGCCACCTGAACCTTGAGGCCTTAGCGTAATTTGGCCCTTCTACCCATCTCAGTGACTCTGCCAATCCTTTCTACTCAGCAGGACTAGCTCTCTTGCTTCAGCTGCACCATTATTTGAGCAGCGGTAGGCCACTGTCATTCTGTTTTGAATGTAGCCTGATGGTAGAAATTGATTGATTTAGGTTGATCAATAAGCGCAGACAGTAAGTAGTGCCTGGGGTTTGTAGGCAGGGCCATTCCTAAAAAATGTTCTTGGGGGAGTAGGGCTTGAATTTGCCAAAAAATGAGCATGGGTGTGGCCAGTGAACATCAATGGGGTTTATACAATGAAACTCTACAGACATGGTAACTTTATCGGACTAGGAGGGCACAGAGTTAGAAGTCCAGTTGAAAGCTTGGGGGCTTTGTATGTTACATATCTGCTCTAGTAGATCAAGAAGTATGAGCCAAAATTGTCTTATTTTAGTAGGTATTCCTCAGCAAAATAGGGTCTGGGGGCTTGCTTCCAGGACAATTCTTTACGAAACGCCCTCTGAAATGTTGGAAAACGGATTCTGCAGAATAGAATGTAGTTGCCTTCATCGTTGATCTTTATGTTAAAAAGAAGAAACTTGCACCTCAGCCTAGTTTCATTGAACTTTGCTTTGATGGGTTACTTTTCTCCCTGATATCCGGCATTGGCTACGTGGAATGTACTCAGGTGGCAAAAGTTTGCTTTTACCCATCAGGGCCAAATTTTCTACACCAGGGGCGCGTTTGCTTCTGTTGGGGCCTTGGCACTATGATGTAGAATTCAAATTTGAGAGTCGGAGACTGTTTGTTGTCTATCGGAGACTGTTGTATATCAAATGTCCGCTCCCGTAAGTTAAAAATTGTTTACCACAATATTCTTTTCATGGCATACTTGAGAATTGAGGTCTAGGGGCAAGCCTCCAGACAATTGTAAGATTTGCGCTCTGTATAGCGCCGGAAAATAGGAGATGTGCTAATTCCTTGTTAGATGGAAAGCAGAACACTTCACTTTAGGCCTCTTAACTACTATGTAGAGTAGACCCATAGCAAGATGCCACATGATCTAAGTGCACATTTTTAGTGCACATTTGACAATTTCGCAAACTTTACTCGTAGAAACTTTGTGTTGTGCACTCAAGTGAAAAGGTAAAAGAGCTCTATTCCTCAACAGAGAGCAGGAAACCCACTTTCTATATGCCTGATTACTTCACAAAAACTCACACAACTATGCTATGTTTCTTGGAAGTCAATTGTAAAGACATAATCATATTCAGTGACGTGTCAAAGGATTTTGAGTGGGGCTTAGGGAAGAATTTCCCCAAAGGCTGCTAATTTTACAGAGTTACCGACGAGCAATGGAAACAACGGCAGCCTTTACTGAAAGTCAAGTGGTTAACGAACTCATTTTAGACAGAAGACTTAATCTTGAGTGCCTAGTTGCCGTTCCATTCGCCAGTTAATCTTTGGAAATTCTTTCAACCCCCCTTTCTTATTACGGCCCGCCACGTATTACTTTTTGCACAATGTATTCTCACGACCATAGAAGCTTGATATGTGTACATAAAGTGCTTCGTAGCAGTATTATCTTAAATTTCAAAGCATTTTTTTGAAGCTTAGCCTGCCAATGTTTCTTAATTGTTTCTTAATTATTGCCTAATTTCAATCTCATGTTTCTTATAGACATGTTTCTTTTTAAAGAAAAACGTGTATAGCAAGCTACGTCTTATGACAGACTTAGTGATACCGTGCGAGTTACATTGTAAAACAATGTCATGTCTTAGGCGTTGAGCCAGGTGACGATTTCAATGTGCTATTTGTCTAAAGTTGTCTAGATCTGTCCTTCTAGTTCAAAAAGTTTCTTAAACTTTAGAGCGTCTGGTGCAAAGTTGCTTATTGTAAACTGGTGTCTTATAAAAAACGTTGTTGGCTTTCTCCTTCTTTCAATATTTTCAGATACACATGTTGTAATTATGGGCCAGATTGAGACAAATTGAATAATTCGTTTATTGGTTTTTACGATTTTATCAAAACATAACAGAACATATATATCAGACTTTCTCTGTATACCACACTATCTCTCTTACTGATCATAACCCTACAAACCCTGACTTACTCAACTCTACACGATACTAATACTATAATGATGAACCCAGGGGGTATTGTTCTGTAGCAAGTACGGGGGTATCTTTGCAACACACTCCCCCTGTTTGATTCACGAGTGATCAAACATCTATAACAACACACTACATAAT
>OLMO02000325.1:2962363-2991341 GCA_900291935.2 Cassiopea xamachana
TTACTCAACTCTACACGATACTAATACTATAATGATGAACCCAGGGGGTATTGTTCCGTAGCAAGTACGGGGGTATCTTTGCAACAACACACAGCAGTGAAAAAGGAATTATAGCCATAAATGCAAACATGGGCATGATCGAAGGCGTAGTCCATATATTTCCTACAATACAGCCCGAGTTATTACAGTTTTAGGAGAGCACCACTGGCCCATTTCATTTTTTAAAAGCAATAAAATGCAAATGAATGGAAAAAATTACATTCTTGGGTAGGCTTACCTTCAAACTAGCTGACAAAAAAGAGAAGTTTCCGACAAAAATAGTATGTTTCAGACCGATGATAGGACGTTCAAGAAATGGGAGTACTGCACCCCCACAATCAGGTTCCAGACCATGTGGGGGGGTTGGGCTTTCGCATTCACTGTAGCTCTAGGAGGGAGGCTACTTTGCAGCATTAAGAATTTAGTCGATACGTTTGAAATGGAGTGAAAGGACAACTACCCTAATTTACTCAAAAGGAATTCTAAATTCCCACAATCCGTCAAAAGCTGTTTTTTCTTTCCTGTAAATGGATTATTCTTCCCTCTGTCTATATATCGTTCATGCGAAATCTCGTTTCCTACGTTTAGTAAGAGTCTAGAGCCCTGTATCCCAACCATATTCTTACTATTCTCCCTCTACCACATACAGTAGAAGTGATGCCTCCCCCCCTCATCAAATTAGCTGACAGTGTGCTTATACAGGGAAGTAGACAGCTGAGCCGGAGTAAAGGGCAAATATGTAGAAGCCCAATTAAGAGGCAAAGAACTCTTGTATGTCGACAAATGTGCGACAGTGTATCGCACATTGTATGCGGAAATAGCCTCTTAAAATCGGGGTTTGGGGACTTGCCCCCAGAACAATTCTTCGAGGTAATGCCCTCTTCTAAAACGTCAGAAAGCACCCTTTTGCAACAACATATACTTCTTTTCATCGTTGATATTCATGCAAAGAAGGAAATGCAGATCTTTCAATATAGTTTCATCGAACAACTTATGACTACATCGTTGGAAGGATATATCACTATATACATCAAAACGGAAAGTCGGAGTAGCCCTTTCCTTTATCACTCTTGAGCGAAAAAAGGAAAAGGCTGCCCTTACTTTGCTTTTGCCTTATAGTAAAATATTCTCCCAACAGTATAGTGATATAGTCTTCATTTTGTGATCGCTCATGACGGCTTCCAATACCCCGTTAGAAAAGCTAAACTTCCCCGCTCCAGGTTGGGAAACACTAGTCTAGTAGGCGTGGCCAAGAAAGAAATTTCAATTCGAATGCTTTTATGGAATTTCCATGACGACTAATAGTAGGATAACCACCACACGAGGAAGACGTTTATCGCAATGCGGTTATTGTTGGGGGCATTTCAGATTATTCCGAGGAATCTTCTGTGGACTTTATGTTCTTGTAGATTTCAATGGAGTCATTTTGGTAGCCTGGGGCCAAATTAGCTAGCGTTGAATCAACTGTAGGAGAAAATGGAGTGTCACATTTTCTTTACTAAAGCGATACTCCATTTTCTATTTACTTCTAGCAGGCTATTGTAACCCCGTTTGCATTAGCAACTTCTTTATCGATAGCAAAGTAGCCTATGCCTATGTAATATTTTAACATTTTTTTGCATATGCGATTTGACTTACACAAATTTGCATTGTAAAATTTATCCCCATAGGTTTACCTTTGCTTTGTTGTTTGAATATTGACCTGTGTAACGGTGTGGTAGTTTTTCCTTTGATTAATGCTAGTTGAAATTGTATTCGAGATCATTTGAGGTTAGCAATGTGTTTGAAATTGGAATGATTCTCTTGTTTTATGAGTTAAAATCACTTTCACTTCCATTACAATAGCATGGATAAAAGTATCGAGTTGCATTGTTTGTTGTTGTTCTCAATATACTGTTTTCACTGCAATTGCCAGTTTAAGTGTATTCTTTCATCGTATTTTTTATGATCACACAGGCTAGAATAATGAGGTTTCGCAGCATGGTTAGGTTAAGAGAGCTGTGTTGTCATTTTAGGCCAATTGTTGTGAACCAATACGCTTGCGCATGCATCCGTTTCTCCTGTATGGGTGGTCCCGTCATGGAAATCTGCATCCGACATAGATGGACATGATTTCAGGAAAAGGAAATAGTTTGAAAACTGGTAACAGATACAATACATAAAATCATGCAAAACTCTAGAGGGGACTCTGAGTTAGGAATTTTCTATCTGCTTTTCATATTCCAACTTATCTTTTGACCTCGTCTTTGTGCGGATTGTATTTACATTACACCTGAGTCAAACGTAATGACATTCAAAACTATAAATTAAGCTTATATGTATACTGCTATTAAAAATTTGAAGAATGGAAAAGCTGCGGGTCCAGATAAGATCCCAACAACTGTCATTAAAGATGTAGGGGATATTATTACAAAACTTCTGACAATGATTTTTAATTCGTCGCTAACGAATGGAGTTTTTCCAGATATTTGGAAAATTTCTAGAATTACCCCTACTTTCAAACCAGGTGCAAAAAATGATGTCAATAACTATAGGCCGATTTCAGTCATCTCTGTTTTCTCAAGGTTGTTGGAGAGTATAGTTCATGACTAACTTTATGAGTTCCTGAGGGCAAATAAAATAATTACTAGAAATCAATCTGCATTCCAAAAACTATACTTGACGGTAACATCTCTGATCTGTAGCACAGACTCCTGTATGAAAATATAGACCACAAAAAGCTGAATTTAACAATTGTTTTGGATCTAGAAAAAGCATTCGATACGGTAGATCACAGAATCATGGTCGAACACCTGAAGTCGTATGGCATCAGAGGGATCCCTGGGAACTGGTTTAAATCTTACATACATAGCAGACAACAAAACTGTTCCCTAAATGGCAAGAAATCTAAAAAATGGAAGCTGCATGTGGTATACCCCAAGGTTCCTGCCTAGGCCGACTCCTATTCATATTATATTTAAATGATTTTGAAAGATGCTTAAAATACTCGAAAGCGAACATCTATGCTGATGATACCAATATAACAATAGCATCGACTGACAAAGAGAAACTAGTAGCTGATGCACAAGCTGAGCTGCATAACATTACTGAATGGATGAGAGTGAACAAGCTTACTCCCAACCCCTCAAAAACTGAATATATGATTATAGGTCATCCGATGAAAGTAAAGGGTACAAATGTTCCGACTGGAGTAGAGTTAGGTAGCTAGGAAATTAAGCGATTTTCTAAACCTAAATCGCTAGGAGTAATGGTGGATAAACATATGAATTGGGATGAGCAATTTAAAAGTGTTAGGAGTAAGATTATGGGGGACTCTATTCTTCACTAAAGAAGCTGAAAAACATTTTCCCGCAGTCCAAGCTATGCTGTGTTTATTATGCTATTGTGGAAAGTCATCTTCGCTACGCAGATGTAATCTGGGGATGTCTTCCAGTTAGAAAAATCAAAACTCTCCAAAGATTGCAGAATAGAGCCCAGCTGATAAGTGAAACTGCTAGAGTAAAAGATAACTGGTCCTGTGATTGGCTGAACGTCAGTAATCTTATCTCGTTTGATCGACTAGTTATGACGTATAAGATTTTAAACAAGCTAAGCCCTGAAAGTCTTTGGGATAAATTTGAGTTAAGATCAGTCTACTCAAAATATGAAACTAGGAATTGTCATGAGCTTCAAATCCTAAGACTAAATACGGAACGTGCAAAAAGTGGCTTCAAATGCTTCAAAAAGAAATTAAAAGCACATCTATTGGCTGATCGAAAATAATAACTGAAAGCACGACCCCTCTGAAGAGCAGCAATATTAGTATTACTTTCCATTATGCCTGTTAATGTTTTTTTCTTAATATATTATTTAAAGTGTATATGTACATATGTAATATTTTAGTTGCTGAAGGGCTATTGTTTCGTGTATAAATAATCAATTACATTACATTTATCTTACGCTATGAAAACCTAGAGATTGTTGACATCTTTTTTGCAGATGTTACTTTCGTCCCCTCAGTCTTCGAATAAGAAGTGTTTGTTGTTGTTGTTGTTGCTGCTGCTGTCGTAGCTTTTATTTTGGGATCCTATTTTTCACAATATTTGCCAGTTGTATATCTCATATCATGCATAGAAAATTGATGCACTAATGAAAGTAGTCTGAAACTTTTCGATCGCATTCTTGTGATAGAACGGCTATAGGTCTGTGCAGATCTAGTGCGAGTACGAGAAGGAGTTCTCAACTGCGCAACTCATCTACGCATATTGAGAGCGAATCACCGTCGAAACTCGTACTCGGGGAGCCGTCCAGTACGACTTCGCAACAAATCTCGAACTGAACAGAGCGAGTTTGGCATTGATAATATTGGCTAAAATAAATATGCAATTCATAAGCAATTGCCTTGATAAAAGGCAGACGTACAAAGACAACCTAAAAGGAGCGCAATAATAAAGGCTTATTTAACAGCAATTGTCGCGGAACCACCCGGTCATAATAAGCCTCTGGAAAGGGCCTATACATAGATAGCGACTAAACGGAGATGCTTTCATGGAGGTATATTCCATGGTTAAAAGAAGGACTTAAGTTATTAAAATATTACAAGAATAACTCAACAGCATTCTCGCTACCTGAAATGCCATTCTTGTGCAAGCAAATTTCGGATAGCGATTAATCTTCACTCATGATAACGAAAGTTTAGTAAACGTAAGCACTGGCTCTCGGGGGATATAGTGCTAGCTGTCTTATTTATCTTCAAAGGATTATAGGACCCTCTAGTATCTCAGGAGTCTCTAAGTTGTCTGAGTATAGACGCAGATCTAATGATTGTTTTGAAGGCGGAGATGTCTTAACACAGGAAGTAGCAGTGCGAGCACGAGTTGGAGTGTTGAGCTACGCGGGGGGTTAACTCGCACTGGATCTGAACCTCCATAATGCCCCCGCCAATGTGAACAGCGTAGTTTGTCAACCAGAATGACGACAATAAAAGCTGTATATATCTATTACACTCCTCAACAGTGCCTAATTTAATATGATTTTCCAGCACGACGGTTTCTGCAAATGGTGTTTTTCAACATGCAGGATAATGATACCACACCTAGTTATTTTAAACCAAACAGAGTACCTTGCTCTTCACCTTTTTGTTTTTTTAGTATGTTTTCGTTGCTCATTGGCATAATAGCGAGTGATAAATATCTCAAACCAAAAGATTCTTGTGAACAAACAATTTTTCGAAGTGTCACTTTTTCCCCAAATAATCTTTCATACCAAGAGCACTCATTAATTTCCAAGAGCCTCCCTATATGCTCATTATCAGTGGCCAAGACCCCCCTATATACTCCCCAGCCAATGTTCATGACAACTGTTAATCACCATTTTTAGTGTTTTTTTGGATTCCTAATTTACATACTCTTCATAATTCCCAATTTTGTGTACGACATCAAATATCAACTTTATAAACATTATTGAACTGATTGGTACATTCTTATTCAAAAAACTCTTGCAGTCCTCACATTGCACTTCTTTGCTTTGTGGATGCAATAGGGTGCAGCGTTTTCATTGTGGAAAGGACCCTAAAATGCACAAATTTCTAAAAAGCGGCCGGAATCTGCGTATGGTAGTTATTTATACTGAGTTTTTCAGTGGCTCCTTTCCCCTTTTTGTTTCATTCTGCGTCTATTTCTTCAGAGAGTTGAGCTCATGCAGTCTAGAACTGTTGATTTTCAAGCGGATAACTTGCTAATTATGCTTAATATTAGAACAGCTGCAGGTGCTAGAACCTCTATACGAATGTTTTTTTGATAGGAAAGTAGTGCTTGAATGTTCTAGTAGTAGAAGTAGTAGTAGACAGTTCAGTAATGGATTTTTGAGACCTTAGAAAGTTGATAAGCGTATGTGTATTTGATAATCGAACTATCTGTGTATAAAATATCCTTGTATGCCATGTTGCCTGCTGTCATACAGTTAGGTTTAGTTTATTTAGAGTTTAGTTAAGAAAACTTCATAAGTGGGGATTCGATTTTCATTTTCATTTCATTTTATTTCATTTTAAATATTTTAGGAGGGTTGCCCTTCAGCACAGCTGGTTTTCAAGGGGCTATCCTTAGAAAGAATATAAAATTACAATATAATACAAAATACAACAAAATTACAATACAATACAATAAAATACTTATAATAATTATATTACAAAGTAGAGATAAGGAAATAGATAGTTCTGTAAAAGACAACGCTATATATGCAAAATCAATGAAAAAAATAAAATGAAAAAACTAAAGATTTCAATCTACTTTAAAAATGATGTTAAAAATCGTATTGATCTTGCTTCTTTGCACTCAGTTGATAGGCTAGTCCACACATAGGTAGCCCTGTATGAGAAGTTTTTCTGCCCCAAAGTTGATTTTTTCGAAGGAAGCCTTCCATAAGTGGTAGTGTTTCGAAGAATGCGCTCGGTGAGATGTGAATATTTTATGAACATTTTATACATGTATTTTGGTCCAAACTCATTGATAGATTGAGAAACCATCATTTTTGTTTCATCAGCAGTAAGTTCTTGAATGCTATTTCATTCAAATTTATGCAACAAAGGCTTACTTGGAGCATCATAACTGCTGTTCGCCACAATTCTTAAGGCTCGGCTTTGCAGCTTTTGCAATTGGTTCAGTGCAGTTTTCCCGCAGCATCCCCATACGCAACAGTAGTAACGAAAATGCGGTTCAACAATACCTTTGTAGAGTGTTTTCAACATATCTTTGGGGAGGAAATTTCTAGCATGTTTCAAAAAGCCAATCGCTCTAGAAACTTAAGATGATATTGCCTTTATGTAAACCTTCCAATCGAGAGAGCTATCAATATTAACACCTAGATACGTTGTTTTCATAACAGTATCAAGCTCCATGCCTTTTATTTTCACACAAAGATCATGGCCTTGGTTCTGCAAGCCCTTGTACTTTTGCTTAGTAGAAATTAACATTGCACGACTTTTAACCACATTCAAAGAAAGTTTGTTTCCCTCTAGCAATTTTTCTAGCTTTTAGAGGTCGTTGTTGATAGCCTCATTCAACTGAGTGATTTCATGGGAGTGGTAGCAAATAAAAGTGTCATCAGCATACATGGAAGTCATTGAATTTGTTATAGCTAATAGTAGATCATTGGTATATATGAGGAATAGAAGGGGTCCAAGACATTTATTTTTTTTTATTCCAATAAAATACTACCAAACATATTTACGGTCTACAGTACTTACAATAATTACTTTACAATACTACAGGGACGAATACCCCCGGGGAGCAAAAGTCCATGTCTAGCCCAAGGGGATAAACATAAAAAAAAAGAAACTACTGAAACTAAAGAGCTAGAAACAACACATACGGTTAATAAGAACGATTAGGTACCTACGTCTGCTTCATATTAGACATCAGATCGAGGTGATTGCAAAGGTAATTATGGAACTAGTGAGGAAAACTTCTCTTGGAGTTCGTTTAAAAATGAACCACCGACATGGTCCAAGACATGATCCCTGTGGCACTGTAGTTATATCATTAACCTTTGAATCAGTACCTCTTACCCTATAAATTTGTATCCGCTTGGACAGGTATGATAAAAGCCAGGAAAGCTCACGCTGACGAACACCATAATGTTGTAGCTTTTGGCAGAGAATGCAGTGCTCGACAATGTCAAAGGCCTTTTTGAGATTAATGAATACCTAACCAACTAGCTTCCCTAGATCCAATCCTCTGTACCAGTCATCGGTGCGTTTTAATAGTCACGTTAAAGTGGAATGTAGTCGTAGAAAGCCTGATTGATCAGTAGAGAATAAGCCATTTTATCCATGAACTAGCACAGTTGATCGGTAATCAGTTTTTCAAAGAGCCTTGAGACAGTTGATCGGTAAGCAGTTTTTCAAAGAGCCTTGAGATAGCTGGTAAAACCGAAATTGGGCGATAGTTTGACTTATCATCCTTGTCCCCTTCCTTAAAAATTTAAGTAACTCTGGCTAATTTCCATGCATCCGGAAAGATGCTCGTTTCAATAGATGTATTTGTAATAGTCTAACCCCAAAGTTAGTTGATTTACGTCTTATTTTTGTTGAGTTGAATTTTTGTAGAGAGTAATTTTGAGAAGTGGAAGCGAAAGCACACACGTTATTTTCCATGCGTTTAAGATCCTTTGGTTAAGGATACGACAGTATTAAACATGATTTCCAGAGAGTTCTCAATGTAAGGAAGAGCAAGTTTTTAAAAAGAAATAGGATATGCTGCCCAAAGCTCTTTGATGCTTTAGCTTTAGCAAGTGCGTCCCTGATATCTTGTACGTTAACAGGCCTATAATGAAATTTTTTAGATTTATCATTGACATGATAGTCCCCAGATAGAAGGGGATTTGAAGAATGATCAATTTTACTGGCCAGTACAGTGCATATGGAACAAAAGTAATTGTTCATCATTAGCAATATCCTCTTTGCGCGTTACGGCATTGTCAGAACCCTTAAGACAATGTATGTAACACGATTTAGAACTTTTATTTAAAAGTGCGTTAATCGTTTTCCAGGAGTCTTTTGAGTTCCCCTTACTGGGGGAAATTTTAACGTATTGCTGCGTTTTTAGTTGTTTATTTAACAAATTCACCCTTTTTATTGCCTTTTAAGAGCAGCTGTTTTTAACCTATCCCTAGTGCGCATCAAATTCTTCAGATCCCGGTTTATTCAGGGGCCGTACTTTTCAGATACACGTATTTCTCTTAGTGGGGCAGGCTTTTCAATTAATGCAGAGAAAATTGCTGACCAAGCTTTTACAAGCAAATTGATATTGTCTGTTAAAGTGACGACATGCTCCCAACATACACTAGCTACATCAGCAAGGACTTTACCTTCCATGAAATTATTCATCTTTCTTGCTTTTATCATTTTGTGGCCTTTAGTAATGGATCCATTTTGTTTTTGTACGCAGTATACCACAAAATGATCGCTCAAAGAGATTTTGCGAACCCCTGCTTTTATAATATTCCTTTGGGCAAGTTGCAGCAATGTGATCTATAATAGTTGCTAAGCTGAGTGTAACCCTAGTTAGTTCTTCAATTAGTTGTGTAAAGCTAAATAGCTCATAGAGGTTACATATATGCTTTGCATTGCCTTCTGTAATAAGCCCTGCTACTCTATTGAAAAGATCACAATTGGTGTCACCAAGTAGTATTAATTCTTTATTTTCCATTTCCAGGTAAGAGATTACGATTTCAAGTCTATTTTGTACATTAACAAGGTCACTCAGTGGCCTGTACCAAGCAAGAACAATAACTGGCTTGCTTTTGGGGGGCTCTATTTCAATACATATGAGCTCTAATTCCTGGGCTGGGATATGAGATCGATGTCTGAATTTAATAGATTCTCGGATATAGATTGAGACCCCTCCCTCATTACAGGATCCCCCATTACATGATTTTGCACATACCGTAGAAGCTCTATGAAGCCCAGGGGATTATTTATTTTTAGTGCCTTAGAGGGGGGCTTAATTGAGAGGGAGGCTTATTAGAGAGGGAAGCTTGTTACTTTGAAAAATCGGTGCTGCCACTTCGAAAGTGAGTTCACATTAGTCAACTATAATGTCCGCCGCATCTACATGACTGAATTGCAGTTGGTCACTTGGTAGTCCTGGAATAATATATCCTTATTTTATACATTTGATCTCATCTGGCAATATCTTCCATGCAGTAAGAGGCAATTCAATCATTTACTTCTACGAGACAGGAGGGCTTAATTGGAGTTTTTTTTACAGAAAGGGGGCTTAATGGGGCTTTTCCGGTATGACCTAGTTAATGAATGGCAGTTTACATTATCGTTTAGCAGTCATGTTGTTACTCGTTAGTTTACTTACGCATTTTATATCTAAACTTCCTTACAAAAATCCGTATTTTTATCATCCGAAATAACATTCGCATTTTCCTTGTAGGGTTTGAGGACTATTGGAAAATGACTGGTACGATTCAAACAATTTCTTTTAGCTGTGCCTTAGTGTTCATGAGCTTTCGTTTCTTTATGTGAATGTATGTATAACGGGTCACCAGACTACGCCCCGTGGGCCATATTCGATTCGCCGACACCACTATGCCAGGCCTGTCGGCGTTGAATTCGTTTTCTTAGGGGAAATGGTACTCTTTAATGCAAACGTATCGTTAACCTAGCCGCAACAGTACAAATTTTCAATATCGGCCCTTGTAAAAACAGTCTTTATAGAGAACCCCTTTGTAAGGAGCCGAAATAATTAAGATTTTGTGTACTAAAGGAAAGATTTCTAAGGAACTTTTCTATGTGAAGAATTTTATTTCTGCGAACAATCACGACTTAGAAAGCTGGTTCCATTCACCTACAGCTATAACCTCACAGATAGGAATCTTCTTTCCTACTCTTTGTGTCCTTCTTCTTAAATTATAGCCACAGTTAAAGGAAACTTCAAAATTTCGATGTTATTCGTGTCTCTATCTGGAGTTTTTGTACTACATTTGATTATTAGAGGGGGAAGAATATAAAACTTTGATGACTAGACGTTTAGAAAATATGGAAATTTTATGACTAGACCTTTAGAGAATATGGAACGTTTATGACTAGACCTTTAGAAAATATGGACCTATTATGACTAGACCTTTAGAGAATATGGAACTTTTATGACAAGACCTTTAGAGAATATGGACCTATTATGACTAGACCTTTAGAAAATATGGAACTTTTATGACTAGACCTTTAGACAATATGGACCTATTATGACTAGACCTTTAGAGAATATGGAACGTTTATGACTAGACCTTTAGAAAATATGGAACTTTTATGGCTAGACCTGTAGAGAATATGGAACTGTTATGACTAGACCTTTAGAGAATATGGAACTTTTATGACTTATCCTTTAGAGAATATGGAACTTTTATGACTAGACCTTTAGAGAATATGGAACTGTTATGTCTAGACCTTTAGAGAATATGGAACGTTTATGACTAGACCTTTAGAGAATATGGAACTTTGATGACTGGACCTTGAACTAGGTTCCTTATAAAATAGTTTATACATGTTCACTTATCCTGGCTACTTTAAAAAGAGTTTGGTGCCCTTTGGTATACATGGATTTTTGTCAATAATGGTTAATACTTATAACAATCTATAATGATTTATGTTCTGTTACTTTCTATGTTATATTAATGCTGTGCCTATTTGCATTGAGTACTGTTTATTCCCCCTAGTCCTTTGTTTATCAGTCATTTCTGTTGAAATAATTGTATATTGGTGAATATGTCAGGCCACTGATATGCTATTTTGTCTTGGGCAGCAAATGGGTTGGTTGCTTCAGGAGGTGTATACCATCGAAAACCAGGTAATTGCTACATAATGCTATGCAGCTTTCAGTATGAGCTGAAAATTCATTCATATCTACTATGTAAGGCTAATGATTCAACGTTGATGATAGAGTAAATCTGTTGGAGGGGCAGGATTTGCTTAATACACGTCTTGCATGTTTTAAATATTCTTTGTCAGTTTATCACTTTTCTGTTTTAATTTTTATCTATTATTAGCTTTATTAAGTTTTTCAGTAGAACTCTTGAATGGTTCTATGAAATGGACTGTGGTAAATGAAATGGCTATAGGTCTTCCTATTATAGCGTGAAGACTGTTGGTCAATAGGAGACCTTATGCAACAACAACAATTTGCTTTGCTTCTTGGTGAGAGATTTGGCCTTCGCTCCGTCTACTCACGGAAATGCAGCGCAACGATTTATTTTTTGTTTTATTTATTTATTTTACTTACAATTTCTTTAATGCTGGCAATGCAGGACTATATAGCTAACAAGGTAATTGCCAGCAAAATAAATTTAAGGTACTCTTGAAGAGAAAGAAAGAAAAGAACCGGAACCCAAATCTATTAATAAACACTCAGATGCAAATGTTTTCTTACCATAATTTATTTTCTATTTGCATTTAGTTATGGTATTAGAATCCTTAATTTCCTCCTGTAATAAGACCCATAATGGTGGCCTATGTACTGAATATTATCAATTCCATATTTTGCTATCTTGACATTTGGCAATTAAAAATGATTTTTTCTTCACAAATTTATTTGACCATTTGCAATTTAGCAACATTATTTAAAGGCATCACAAAAACCACTCACTGGATGAAGCGTTCTAATAAAATTCAGAAGCATAATCAGTTTTGAAACCGATATTGTTTCATATACATTAAGGCTATTCTTGCTGTTGAGCAATATCATAAAAAATAGCATCATTTGTCATCCGGGATGAAGTCATATAGGATTTTGGTGTCTCTCTCGGAGGGGGAGGGGAGAAACTAATCCTCGTTTTGTTCGGAAGCATTGAATTTCCCGCATTTTCCAGCATAAACCAGACCGTCAGTAGATCTGGCTTGTCGAAACACATACTGATGATCAGAAAGAAGGTTGCATGTCTCAAGAAAGGCAATCAATTGTTTAGTAATAATCTCCATAACGATGAAAGAAGTAATTGCAAAAGGTTGATAGTTTGATGGATATGATTTGTCCCCTTCTTGGGGATAAGGAAGACGGGAACAAGTTCCCAAGAAGACTGAATTGTGTATGAAAGCTGAAAAGTTTGTTGAGAACGTGAGCAAGTTCAGAGGCACGGGCACAATAGCAGGTATACCATCGGGACCTTTGGGCACAGAAGTATTGAACTGGAGAAGCGTCTCACGAATTTTTCGTGTAAGGAATTTCATAGGGGAGTTGTGATAGTTGATGTAGGGTAATGAGGAAGCTGGGATTCTCGGTCATCAAGACCCCAGAGTGGCCAGCAAACCTTGGAAACACTGGAAGACCCTGAAAACCCTGGATTTTGTTTGCCCCTTTGAAAAATACCCTGAAAAACCCTGAAAAACCCTGAAATTACAACCCACCCCTGAAAAATTATGTTCTGAAGCAGATTTTCCATGCATCAATTTTGGCCTTGCAGTGCTATTGCATTTTTTATTCCTGTAACGCAGGGGAGGAGGATCTATGCCATATTGGAAAGTTTGTAGTGCGCACTGAAGACCTTCGGTGCGCATTTCTGCTGACGCGTGCGCAAGGCTATATCATTAGGTGCGCATTTGTCTTTCTAGGTAGAAAGTAACCCTTGCGCGCGCAAGCTCTTCAAATGACAGACGCGCATGATACACGCAGGAACCCAAGTCTCTAGAGCGAAAAGAACTTCATTCTAAAGGCAAAGGGGTATTTGAAAGTCAAACAAACAATGCCAAACTTGTCTGGAGATGTCAGATCCAAGGCAAGAAATGCTGAGGTCTGAAAATTCTACTCCGGCACGGAAACACAAAAGCAGGACCGTCAATTTTAGTGTGTGTCTGCGTGTGTGTGTCTGTGTGTGTGCGTGCTTGCGTGCGTGCGTGCGTGTGTGTGTGTGTAATTATTTTAATTCGATTTCGATTTTTTTACACATTAATTTTTCGAGCTAATAATTTATATAAACACACATACAAAGTTAACTAATCAAAATCAACTAGTTTCATACATAATATATAAAGCTGAAATTCTCTAAAGTAAAATTACAAAAACGAACAGGCGTTATATTTTCAGTGTATTTTACATAGGCAGGCGCTGGCAAGCACTGCACCTGCAAGAAAGTTCATCCCAATTTTTAATTAGTCTCTTAAAAGTTTTCAAATTTTCTGCGGATTTCAGCTCATTTGGTCGATTATTGCAAATCTGTGATCCAATAGACATCAGACTCTCAGACCCGAAAATGGTTTGATTTGCCCTTATATGGCCTAAATCATTTGGATTTCATAAAGACTAGCATGAGGTCCGTAATTTGAAAAGTTTCTGCATAAAAGGTGGATTTAATTTGTTAACGTTCTTGAAAATTTCAATGCAAAGGGCTCTTTGGCGAGAATAAGCATCATGCATCTATCTGACTTGGAAAGCAAATCATTATACGAACTGGTATGATCGTTATAGAGAAATCTCAGAGCACTTTCATGTAACTTTTCATTGTTTTGAAGAGATTTAGAAGATCAAAAATACCAGAACAGAGGACAGTACTCGAAATTTGAAAAGATAAAGCTTTGAACAAGAACTTTTTTCTCCTTAGACAATGAACGATTTTAATCTTTGTAAGAACTTTAGCTGTGTTGTAGTTGCAAATATTAGAAATATATGAATATCAAAATCTAGTCTATAATCAAATGTAACGCCTAAAAGCTTTACGGTCTCCTTAGAGTTGATTATTTCACCATCAATGTTAATTTTCTCTCCACTAGCACTTGTTTGAGTTTGTCTAAGCAGTATGGCATGGAATTTTTCAGGGTTGGCAATCATCTCGTTTTGCTTTAACCAGGATAAGGCAACTCCTGTTTCCTTTTCCAGAGTATCCACAAGATCGGGCAAGATGTAAAAGACTTTTTGATGTTTAATGTCAAATGTAACTTTGTTGGTCATGGCTACTCATTCATAAATTCTTTGAGATATTAAGAGTTCATAAGCTCTAAATTTGCAAACATGCTCATGTAACCACACAATCCACAAGTACTGAGGCACAGCTACTGCTACTGGGGTCTTGATGTCTAGGCCTCTGTTCTCTTCAACAAAAAAATGAAAGTGCCCTATATTGTAGTGCCCTCTCTATAGAAAAAGGTATGTTTTCTTAGATAAAAAAGGCATGACACAACAAATTTTCCAATGCCATCGACCCCGGCCCCCTTGCTTTCTCTTCATTAAGTAAAAATAGCAGTGAGACTCAACTAAGCTGAAAAACAGTATTCGAATGCCATATATTCTTTCAAATAATTGTAATGTGCTCTTTTCTTTGGAATGGATGCCTGCCCTCGACAATTCCTTGTTTCGCGCCTGAAGTGGTAGGAGAATAGTCTGTTATGGCCATGTATGCAGGGGTGTCAATTCTGGGAGGTGTGGGGAGTGTGACACCCCCAGCGGAAAAAACAGCAGTTCAATCTCTTTGCAGGGCACTAGTGATATTAAAGAGCCTTGCCAGATATTACATTTAGTGCACACCAAAAGTAGACTGTCTTTCCTTTGGTGCACTAGCGGGCGATTTTGTTTCTAGCATTGAACTACAGGGATAGGACAGCAAAATGAAGGGTCAACGTAGCTTGTTCGTCTTTCATCTCCAGGCTCAAGTATCAGTTTTCCTTCCTAGCACAGAGATTAATGATGATAGTAACTTTTACCCCATGTTCCAAAAGGGCGTTTTCTAGCATTCTAGAGGGCGTAGTCACGAAACATTTTTCTGTGGGCAAGCCCCCAGACCCCCATCTTTTTCTCCTGCCTCTTCCACACATATTCCTGTTTTGTGTTATGCAATGGTGGGCCTGCCTGCCTGCCTTCATTTTGCGAGGTGTCACGGACTTTCGCAAATTTGTGAATTCATCTGGTGCTCTGCCATATACCCGGGATAACAACAACTTGGTATCAATGAGTTCTTTTATAGTTGGCATTTACTATGTCGTGTCTTCCATTTACTACTACTGCAATTGTATTCTTTCAAATCTGTCATCATTATATGCATGCAATTTTCGTAGGGCAATTTCCAGTGTTGTAGGGGCAGAAACCTCTGACATTGCTCAATCTGCATGCCTTGGTTGCAATGTGATGTAAGCAGAAGATTTGGATTGGCAGGTGTAGAAAGTGCAATTGAAATATTGTAATCGAAATCACAATTTGAAATTGTTTTGGGTGCGCACATGAGATAGTCAAGTGCGCAAATTTTCCAAATTTTTTGCGCAAATGAATTCCTGAAATGTTAACTTCGGTGCGCAATTTACAAATTTTCCACTCTGGGATCTATGAAGTTATTGGGGGGATGGGGTGAAAATAGTGTATCATTTATTTTGTGGTAAGCAGCCTCTTTTTCCAACAACTTACACAAAATTTCAAGTAAAACGCAGAATGAAAGGTGTATGGGTACAGGCAGAAGATCTCTATTTGATAATTATATTTTTCGAAAACATAGTCAAAAATACCCTGGAAAATCCCTGAAATTTGGCAGAAAATCCCCTGGAAAACCCTGGAAAAGAATTTCATTTCACTATTGGCCACCCTGGATCGGAATTGAAGGCAAAATTCTATGCTAAAAACAGCTCCCACTTTTTGCTGCAAAACACTGGAGCAAAACTCCACTTTAAAAGAGCATATAAATCATCTGTATCGAAAGCTTCGAAACACGATTGCTTTTCAGATCTGCAGAATTATTTGATTAGATATTTTTATTTTCTTTGCTAATTCTATACATTTATAGCTGAAAGGAATGATGTCGGTACTTATGGGAAATTTTATTGCCTTTCTGTAAAGCTCTATCCAAACATCCCTCTGCACCAAATTCCTTTGGAACACTGCTGAGTGTCACACCCCCCTCTTTTTGCCGACGACGTCAAGATCTCTTCCTACAACAGAGGCGTCGGAGCATATTTTTTGTGACGGGGACAGGGATGGGTGGCAAGCTCATATTAGGCATGGGAGTCTGGGTAAGGGGCGGATCCCCATAACATTTTTACAAGTAAACCCTTATATCGCAAGAAAACCCTGTTTTGAGGATCATGGCGCATCTTCTCTAAGATAGAATAGTTTATATGTTATATTATACGAGATCATGAACTAGCAAAAGGTTGGGGGGCTGCAGCCCCTAGCCCCCGGTCTACAGTGTACTTGTACAAGTCCCATACTCAAAGTTCTTCGGCACATCACTGGTAGTCAACAGAGTGCTGCTTGGGCTGCTCAGCCTTCCATCATACACCAATGTTTCTTTGCAAACTTTCCTTTGATCATGTACGCCAACCCTCTGTGTAATAACGCCAATCAACAGCATAGATCAACAGTGCTGTGTGCGAAGCGCAATGAGGAACTGGAAACTGCTTCCGCTTTGTGATTCATAGTGAAAGGGAATTACATTTCCTTTCTTTTGTGAACTGGCTCATTATTGATCAGTCTCATTGAGAATATGGGAATTGACAATGAGCTATTGGAGACGGCTGATTTACCATGTAAGTTACTGTAGTCTCTACTGCTAAATCATAAGACATACGATGTCAGTTGTAAACGTAGCAAATGCTTTAGTTTCACGGTTTCAAATCACTCCAACTTCACTGTGAATTCAATTTTACTGACCTCTGAATTTTACTGCCAACCGTGATTGCATTCTTGCCTTGTTTTCCATTAGCAATAATCGCAAATTCTGCCAACTCTGTCGTGTTTGTTGCTTTGTAAGATTTTATGCAGGATACCAATGAGAAATGACTTGTTTTCTAGGGGCAAGACGGTCAGTGCATTTATGGGAGTTCCTTCTGGAGCTGCTTATGGACGAATCTTGTATTCCGCTTATTGAATGGACAGACGAGTCAAATGGAGAATTCAAATTAAATGATAGCGAGGAAGTTGCTAGAAGATGGGGTCTGCGAAAGCACAAGGAAGGCATGAATTATGATAAGCTGAGCCGTGCGCTACGATACTATTACAGCAAGAATATCATCAAAAAGGTATGTTATTTTTGTTATGCCAAAGAAACGCGAATTGTTTCTGTACTACACCTCATACTGCAAAACGAAACAACGGAAGAGTTTCTTGGAAAGAACAATACCGGAATTTGAGAAATGTGTTAATGCACTCTTCCTCTTTCTTTTCATGATGTCAACATGATGACGAGTCTGCCGGAGTAAGTGCAAAAATTCTTCGCATTTGCGTTGCCAGAAAGTGCACTGTGAGCTCCTCCTTGGGAAGGTTACACATGAGACGAAGCCCATCGTCTTTATTTAAAGTCACATTAACGACCAATTATAAGGATAGATTAGTGTTTTCTATAGCTATAAAGTATTGAGATTATCTGGTCACTAGTGCTGGACTGATTCTGGTTGCGCTTACAAGCATTCTCATAGAAGTTCAAAAGACAGCAACACCTTGCGTCTTTTTTATTCGCTGTGGCTCATCTACGTCATTTAAACAGCGCGGCACTTATTTTCAACGATATATTGCCAGAGTGTGAAAATACCGTAATGAAAAATTCAAAAAGTTTAGTAACATAGGCTCCCTTTTACATATCTCTTTTGCACAAGGATACTTCCTTTTCTAACATACAAGGATACTCCTGGTGTAAAATGTAGGATAGTTCTTTATGTAAAATACTAACAGTGGCGTAGCGTCAGGTATTCAAGGTATTCACTGAATATCCAACAGTTTTCAGAAAAATAAGAAACTGCAATGTAAATGGTAATTGAAATGGCAAATTCAGTTCCCTTTCAACCTTCTAGGCCTTCTAAACTTCAATATAGTGAACGCTTAAGCTGCGAAGACGTAAGAGATAAAGAAGAACTTCATGTTAAACTTAAATTTGTCACGAATACGCAGTGAATACCCTGGACGGTGTTCAACCAATAAAATGCTGCATTTTTAACAATAAATTCCTCATTAATCTGCGAAAACAATAGGATTGGACGCAGAAATTTTCCTAGCGTACAGACTCGGTTAGTGATTGAGCAACAGTCGCTCGCAGCTGTAGTCTCACTTCCATGTTCATGAAAGCGATTATGCCTGTTGTCGAAAAGGATGCAAAAGTGCTTATGGAAGAATTGGAAGAGAGTTCCTTGGTTATACATTTTTCAGTAAACAATCTATAATTGCACTTGTGTGCCCTTTTGCTGGTAGTAGCAATTATGAAGACCAGTGAAAGGTTAGTTATTCATTATTCTCTCTGACCTAAGGCGCCTTAGGGCAGTTAATTCACCGTATGAATCTCTCGCCTTGGTTAGGAAGGGCACTATAATGTATATTTTTGCTTAAGTGGTAAATGCTAATAGATTTCAAACAGCTCCTTCGAGCTATCAAATTCATTGGTCTTTTAAAGTTCGAAACGTGTGTACTGTTCAGTTCATATTTTTGACAAAGTCATTTTCTACTACTTCCGCTGTGATGTGTACTTCCTGTTATCCGATAAAGCAACCTTCAATACGGTGTGATCTGCTCCCAGATCGCGTTTGTTTGTCGGCAGGATGGACACAAAGAAATGACTCAAATGTGTTTCCTCTCTCTCGCATATGTACTTTTACCACACTACTGAGGTCTTTTACAAGCACCTACAGTATTACAACTCACTCTAAACTACTAGGGGTGTATTATAAATATACTATGAATACTGATGCAGGATGTGTCAGCATTTTTTCCCGACTTAGAGTAATCGTTACTCAGCATAAAGTATAATAGAAGGGTAATGCTAGTTCTTTCTAGAATGCCTAGTCTAGTCGTGTATGACGCAAGGGTAGATAATCCTTAATCCCTAAAGCAATAGAATAGAATGCTGAATCATGAACAGTCATTATTACGGGTTCTTTGTATCCTATTAGAGCTTATGTAAAATGCGGAATGGCACTATTTTGCCGGATACTCCTTGGCCTAACTACATTCTTAACTAGAAATAACCAAACTATAGAGCGTAGATAAACATTTATTGCATGGGGCACGGCCAATTACTATATGCGCAAAGCATTGCGCTGCGCGTATTCCTCCCATTACTTTGAACATAAAATCAGCATTATTACAACGGGATGTTTTCTAAATAATCTGTTTTGCCATATTTGTGCTCAGGCTCAATGAGCCGCACCCAATCACACCAGGCCACACCCAAAATACTCCTAGAAACTTATGATAGAATACCCAGTCGAAGAGGTCACGCGACACCACTGAATACAAGATACTTCCTTGTATATCCAATACGCGACTCCTTGTATATAAACGTCTCTCTAAGTTTCTATTCATATTTCCTTTGTGTGTGAGCAATAACTTTTTGTAAATTTCTAAATGCTAATGGAGATCTTGCGTTTGTATTTTTCCGTTATGTTATCGCCTTGTACTCTTATTTCTGTCAATTTGCCTGCTCTCCTTCACTTTTGCTCTTTCATTTACACAGCTTTTTCGTGTATGAATGGCCAATCTCTATTTTTAGAAAGGGCGTTTTCTTAGGGCAAAAAGGTGTGATCACGAGATTTTCTGGGGGTCTAGCCCTTGGACCCTTCTTGGGGCTTCAAGCCCCTGTCTTGGACCCCCTTTCTTGGACCCCCTTCTACCTCAATTCTAGGGGGCATGGCCCCCTAAAATTTTTCCTGCTAGGAAATCCCCCTGTTCCTTATACAAGAAATTTTGTACAATAGTATATACACGATATTTTATAGGAAAGTGGTTTATAAGAGCGTTGTACTCGTTTGTTCAAAAAGTTCAGAAAGTTCAACACTGGATTTTTGAGACCTAAGGAAGTTATTTGAAGGTCGATTGTGTGCGCATAAATTAATATGTATATCACCAATTTTCACCAATATCTAAGAATAGCCAATGTCTAAAGTTTACATGAAGAATTTTCACTCCCCAGCAGTGTTTATATGCAAAACATTTGAACTCAAAAATTCTTGCCAAGAGCGTCTGTAGAAAGTTTTAATGCTGGGCAGGAAAAATTTTTCATATATTGTGGCAATATGTACAAAAACAATTATTTACAGGCATGGGTGGCTGTCTCTCTGATTATATCCAGTATTTCAAAAAGTGAACGTCAGATAACATCCTAGCTGAAATTTTGTGAATCGCTAAAAGTCACAATTTGAAATACAAACGACTTTCAGGATAACCAGAACTTATGTTAGCAGTTCTATTTCAATGTATTTATGCCTTTGCAAAACCACTGGCTTGCTTTTAGTTCACAGAATGTGTATAATATTCCCAACTTTCGTAGTCAAACGTAGTGACTCGGTGTCTTTTTGGGCGTGATGACATCAGTGCAACAACAACTTCTGTCTTCAGAAAAGGTAAGAATGGCGGCCTAGCACGAGGTCGATTTTGACGAGGAACGATTGGGAATATCAGCGGAAGTACGCAAGTGAGAACAAAAACACTTTAAATCATTGGGTTTTACGACATTCTCTACAGCATGTCAAATTTTAGCTTTTTCCGAACTTCCCCTTTAAGGAACAATCTTGGCCAATCAATATCAAGTGACAGTACAACAATTGAAGCTACCCAATCAGCTCAGGTTTGGATAGACAAAAATTTACAATAAAATGCTTTAAAATTGTAAATTAGACAAGCTATATGTAAAAAGAGCTGTTGGGGTAAAATCATGATAGAAAGTTTAACACGCAATCCGAGCAGGCGAAAAACTGATTGGGTTCATGCCTTCTAGAACGACAGACAGAAAGGCATTCGGAGAGAAAAACAAAAATTATGGTTATAGACCTCCGCAAAACATGAAGGTAGGAACGAGGAATACATGTAGCACTTGCCATCTACTCCTCACAAGTTTGGATGTAAGGCAGACCTTCCACGTCTGACACATTTTGGAACACTTTAATGCCCATACGAATCGATATGACATTCCCATGCTTTTTCAAAGTGCTAGAGTTAATACATAAA
This sequence comes from Cassiopea xamachana, assembly GCA_900291935.2. Lineage (NCBI taxonomy): Eukaryota > Metazoa > Cnidaria > Scyphozoa > Rhizostomeae > Cassiopeidae > Cassiopea > Cassiopea xamachana. The sequence continues at coordinate 2,983,783 of OLMO02000325.1, forward strand.
TTTTAGATTTTTGATGAATGAAGATAGTGTATTTGATAGCAATAGCACTAGAGCCGATATAAAACACTATTCAGTTAACGTTATTGCTATTGAAGATCCGTCACTACAAATTGGATCGAGCGTGTAAATCAAAATTAGTTTACCCCTTCCTTTGGATCGAATGGGCATGGCCGCCGAGAGAATTTTGAGGCCTCGGGGTAAAAAAAGATGAGGGCCCCTTCGAGCGAAGCGAGCAGAAAATTTTCACGGTTTTGAAATTAACTTTGGAAGTTTACTGCTGATTTACTTTGTGAAGCCCCCCTCCCCCCGACTTTGAAACATTGGGTGTTATGAGGCCCCTTGGAACTTGTGGCCCTGGTGAAATTTGCCCCCTACCCCCTCTCGGTGACCCTGCGAAGGAGAGTTGCTTTTTAAATTTAAGGATCTTTGCTCTTTTGAGTTTTTTCCTTTAAGAGAAATGAGCCATTGAATTGTTCAGAGAAAATTTGTTGATGCTCTTTCAGGTCAACGGAAAGCGATTTGTGTACAGATTTGTTCCAACTGCCGAAATTCGAACCGTGTTAATGAGCCTTCGGAATGAAAAGCGAAGGCGGTCAGCACCATTATACAATGCCGATGCTCCAACAGTTGTGGAACCTCCATCGCAACTCAGTGAAAAACAGCAGGCAAGCTTGAGACCATTAGCCGTTATCACCTCTGACGATTATTCGAGAAAAGAAAGTAAAGTTTCTCCAATCGAAAGTTCTTCATACTTGGAAAGATCACCGTAAGCAATATTTCTTCACATTTCAAGCTCATGCATTTTACTATGAAAAATAATCCAAATTAAAAGCCAATCCCGTTCAGTCGTACCCCGGAAATGTCGAAATTTTGCGTAGTCGGACTGATTTTTTATTCACTGTCCAAAATCAGGTCAAAAAAATACGTTGCTCAAGTTGGCACTGGATATGTCCCACTTTCGTTTAGTCGTAACAATCCCAAGGTACTTTAGCCCAAAATACTCCGCGAAATCGTATGTTGAGAGCATAATTACTTTAATTCTTTGATGTAATCTATGGGAATGATTCTGTAATTTACAAGTTGGACTTTTTCGTACCATTTCAAGAAAATCCGACCTAGTGAGAGATTCGTTTCACTCGGAAATTCGTTAACTGGGACTTGTTTCCAGTTCCATGATTTCACGGCTTTGACTGCATAGTTTTAATGTTGGTACCTCGGTGGCATATAACATTATTTCATGTGCAAGCATTTTGGTTTATGTTAGCATTATAAACGTGGGCCATTCACGAGCGGTTATTGTTGTTGGCATTTTTTGAGTTGTATGTGGCATTCGTCCATAGCCACACCAATAGTATATAAGAAATACAGCACAAACCCGCATAAAAGAACCGACATCACTAAGAAACCCGAGGCTGACATTTCATCTTTTGAGCCCCCTAAATAAAAGTCCCAAATCCCAAAAAGGCTGAAACTTGGATTGGCACTTGCATAATGGGCTTCATAATGTCTAATTTAAAAATTCAAGAGTAGAAATTATCATAGGATGTTTGTCTACTACTCAATTATCTACAAAGAGCAAAGCTACCTACAGTTACGATTCAAATACTACATGAATCCTTGAAACGTTTTTAGAATTTTTAATTCATACGACAGATTAAAAAAATATGAAACAACAATGTTGACCAAAAGACAATTTCAAGAAATGTCAGGAATTCTTGTACTGGAAACAACGTTAATGTGTGCGAGGCATTTACTCTTGAGTGCCTAATAGACTTCCCCCCGGCTAATTAATTTTTCAAAAAGTTTCCGCTCAATATATTCTTATTCCAAGCCCCCCTCCCCAGCTATTAAATTTTGGAAGTAAAATCTCACCCAATGCAATTTTTAGAGAAGTTAGTTTGGCGTGCAAATAAAAATATCATAAGAAAAGCACACTAGTTGTATGTATTGTATTTAGTGTTGTTCCATTCTGTGTACGTGGCTATATCACTTTGATGTAAATTTTTGGCAAGAAACCATTGCCTTTTCTGTAACGTTTTTGGTCATTTTCCAGCCCCCCTGTTTATTCCAATCCCCCACAAATTTGGTTTTGGGGATTTTTCCAGCCCCCCCGGCTATTCCAACCCCCTCTGTCTATTAGGCACTCCGGTACTATATTGAACAATGGTTCTCAATTCCTTTTTGCAATCCCCACTATTTAGGAAAGAACCTTACAGGCCGGAATTGGAAACAGCAACCCATTAGTTACGAACTTATCCAGGCGGCTGGCCGAGAAAAACCTAGGTTTTTTATGCGGGTTTCTTCTGTATGTTTTGCACGAGTATGACTGATGGAGCTGTATAAGAAACAATCTTTTTTGTTTTTCCAATGGTAAAATAGCAGTGCTCTTTCATTGGTGATGTGTTCCTTGAAATGGGAAACGTTATAAAAAGCCAGTCCTTTTATCACCAAGCATCGTCATTATTAATTCTAAAAGACCAGTATTTGCTAAATACCATTGCTTATTCTACTCTCTATATTTTGTTTTTGATTATGCTCAAGTGCCAAATAAACGGGGGGTTCCTAATAGACAGGGAGGTCGGAAAAATTCCGAAATTTAATAAACATTGGGTCAAAATAAACGGGGGGTTGGAATCTGAGAAGAGGTAGATGCTTAAGGGCTAAACAGGAAAGCATCAAATTAGTTTACAGCTACCTGAAAAATCGAATGCAAAGAGTCAGAACAGGCTCCACATTTAGTTCGTCAAAGAAAATTTCAATTGGAGTACCACCCCAGGGCTCTGTACCTGGTCCCTTACTATTCAACATATTTCTAAATGACCTTTTCTTTATTGAAATGGAATCGCAGATATGCAATTTTGCTGATGATACTACAATTTACGCATGTAGTACATCCATAGAAGCAGTTGTGATAAGATTAGAGGGTGATGTGTATAGATTGAGTAATTGGTTTACTGACAACGGCATGAAAGCCAGTCCCTCAAAATTTCAAATAATGTTTCTAGGACGAAAAGACATGAGTAAACTTTGCCTTAATATTAGCGGGAATTTAATTCCATCAAGCAACCAGGTAAAGCTTCTAGGTATAAACATTGATAACTCACTTAAGTTTGAAGCTCATGTTAAAGAACTGTGCAGGAAGGTCAATCTAAAAGTAAATGCATTTATAAGATTACGACCATTTTTAGGAGAACAAAAGTCGACGTTGATTTCAACTCCGTGATAATGTCCAACTTTTCATATTGTCCTCTAATTTGGCTAGTTTGTACCAAAGGAGCAAATAATGAAATTAATAGGACTCACAAGCATGCACTGAGAGCCTTATATGGAGATTACGAATCTATGCTTGAAGAGCTTTTAGATAGGGATAAATCAAAGACAATACACAAAAAGAACCTGCAAATACTCATGACTGACGTTTATAGAACAATTAACCATCTAAACCCAGAATACATGTGGGAATTTTTCACCAAAAGAGAGGTGCCCTGTGGTCTTCGTTGTAGTGAAGTATGTAAAATCCCCTCTGTGAATTCTCAGCGGCACGGAATAAACTCCCTATCATTTAGAGGAAGTCTTTTGTGGAATGTACTAAGTGATGAGATAAAATTAGCAACTTCCGCAAAAAATTTTAAAAAAGAAATGCGACACTAGGATTGCAAAAATTGTACGTGCCACATCTGCACATAGCAAGTTTCTTTTTATTGGTTCTGTATCCTTTTCTTAATTCTTTATTTTAACTCTATTAATGAAAAAATAGTATTGTATCGTAAATAAATGTTTGGTATTAATTAGTTTTTACCTAGTGTTCAAAACCAACTGTTAAAAAAGTGTTGAATATGAATATGAATGAATAAAAGGCTTTAAATAATTATACAAAGACTTAAAGAACAAAAGCATGTTGTCATAGAGCATAAAACTGAAATATATACAGCAGTACGCTATTTTGCCATGAAAATTGGGCGTAAATAGTACTAACAAAGAAAGGAAATGAAATGAGGGGTTTGTAGAAAAAGTCAATTTCCTTATAATTAATAAACGGGGGTCCTAGTAAGGTCCGGGGGTTGGAAAAAACTCGAAAAATTAATAAGCAGGGGGCGTGTATTTGGCACGTATGTTGACCTGCAACATAGAGAAGAGGTGAAATAATTGTTATTGTGAGTTAAACCTGTCTTTCAGATATCGGCCAATGGATTCGCCTGTTTGCAACTCTTCTCAATGCGAACATCGTTGTGGGCAAGAGATGAGATGCTCCCATGATGTCAGAGGCAGCCCAGGCTCTCTCCCGTGTATGGTTCGAAGAGAGACAATTGAAGAAAGGTGCTTCTTGGGTAAAGATTGCCCAGGTGCTAGCTGCCCATATGCTGACAGACCGCCTCCCGGCACAATGTACATTGCTGTACCAGCGATACGTCATCACATGCCAAGAACTGTTGTGTACAGGAAGGGATCCCCACCATTGGTTAGCAGTAGCTACATACAGTGCGATTCCTACATGCCTCATAAGCGTATGGTGAATGCTTGTACTCAGACAACTTCAGATCTGTTGCAGGATTTGGTTATTGTGAAGAAGGAGCATAGAGACGATTCTTACCACGATTGTGGATGCAAGTGTGGAGATTCCTGTGCATCTGTCTTGTTTAGAAGTGATCAGTCAACGAGTGTTAGCGTGTGAAGCGTGTATACATTTTTACACATTATTCTAGTTTATTGCTGTTTGCTGTATCGGAAATGTAGCTGTAGTATCAGGGGTTGCGCTGCCGTATGCATTGGCCATATTCCTTTGTTGGTCGTAGTACTTTATCCTTGTCCTTATTATGGATTCCCTTGCGATGAGAGTCAGTTTTAGACCCCGTTTACACTTGAGCCAAATGGAACCGATCCAAAATTGGTACGAATGGGTCTTGCGTTTACACTAGAACCCTTGGAACCGCTTTCCGTACCATTTGGAACCGCTTTCCGTACCATTTGGAACCGTTCCGTTCCGTTCGGTTCCAGTGTAAATAGGCAGAACCAAATGGAGCCGTTCCAAAAGAGAACGGATATGAAGTTATGTCTCAATTTCTTCAGCTTTGACGAAACTATAGCAGCTGTAGAAGTTTCTTTCGTTATAGCAGCTGTAGCAGCTGTAGAGTTCTTTCTTGGAAATTCGTGTTATTTCACCGGGATAGGCCTATATGAAACGTTTTGATATGTCGTCATGCTTTGAACGGATTTTTCCCAGTCATGTGCTGCTGCAGATTTAGCTACCTTGTAGTCAAAAACGACTTTCAACAATAGCGCAGTCTCTTCCTCTGTCCAATGGAAAGTTTTTTGCTGCTTGTCGTTGCAATTCTGTAATAATTCGCTGTTAAATGATAAATGGCGTGGTTAGCCGATTTTAGCGCGTACTGCGCACATTCTTCCTCCACTGTACCTATTTACGGAACCACTTGGAGCCTTATCACGTTTACACTTGATGTATGGAACCGTTTGGTTCCAAATGGAGCCGCTCGAAGCGGAACCATTCCATTTTCTCAATTGTAAACAGGCCCCTAGTGATTAAAAGTGACTGCGTTGATGCTTGTTACACATTTTTTGTTTTGTAAGAAATTGGTTTATGAGAAGCATTTGGCAGGTAAGCAAAAATTTAAGAAACTCTCTTAAACTATATTCCAGAAAAATTTAGAAGTAGTAAATCGTGAACCCTTTTGCAAAGCTTTTATACCTTAATTAGGTTGATTTTTCTTTGGTGATGAGTAAAGTTTACATCCATCAGAACTATTGGACGTCCGAACAATATGGCAATTTTAGGTCCCAAAATAAGGTACTAGTGAAAAAACTTTTAGAGCTAAAATTTAAGAATTTCCGTACCAAATTAAGAAACTTCTAGTACCAGCTACCGATCCAGGTTACTTATATATAATACGAAAACGTGCATTCCATCTACATCATTTGGAGAATTTTGGTTTGCAGTTGACATTGCTGTTTAAAGCATTTTATTTGGAGATTGTGGTTCATACAAATGTAGACTGTATGTTTTAGTAGTTTTGAATAAGTAGCAGTTTTTGGCAGCAAAAGTTATGTTTTGGTGTCTTGATAGCGTAACAACGCCCAGGCCTATCATATTTGCTTCTGCTGCATGAATTCTATTCAGTGTTAATCCTTTGAGTATAAATTTTGTTTAAGTGTTGCATATACATTCTAATACAATGATAAAGGTGTTTATATTAATCAGCATTTGACAAACTGAGGTTAAACCACGTTATTTAATATGGACTTGTCATTGTATTTATTAGTGAAATTGATTGTATTTCTTAGATAAAATGTGCTTATGGCAATCTGAAGCTTGTTTTGATAGTATTTGTGAAATCTCTTATGAAGTACAAGTCCCAACTTGTACTTGTACTTGTACTGGTTAAACGGTTGCATTTTCTTGCAGACATCTGATCAGTAGAGAATAAAGATAGATGCGTTGAACCTTTCCAAGTGATATATGCTTATACTTCAAATGAGTTAAATTGTTTGCTAGTAGCTGTAGAACTAGAGAGTTGAGCGAAGTTCAGAAAATGAGCTATACCGTCACGTAACAATACAATCTCGCTTTGCTCTTTGCAGAATCCCACTTAAGTTAATTCCAAATACATGGAACCATGGAGAACTCTAGTTCCATTTTATAATCTTCTTGAAAATACTTAGGTACCTTAAATTCACCTAAGTTTCAAAATATACGATTTGTTATTAAACCTAACATGCTGATTACCAAACGCGTTCATTCCAATCACAGCATTTTCAGCATCTAGTTACTACTTGTAGTTCGTAATAATCGGACCTGTTCCCGTTCTGACCTTGAATTGCCGTATTTTACGGTGTAAAACATGATCTAAAGCACTATTTTTGGTAAAGCATAGAATACTGTCGATTAACATGAATTTTACCCAAATATATGTATGATCAGTAACAACACACTAATTACAATTAAACTGCAAGCAGTAGTTCAGAGTTCCCAAAGTTCCAATAATACTTGTTCTCAATTCAGCGAGTTCAATAAGCCCAAAGATACATAACAGGAAATTCGGGCTCAAAATGATCATTTTTAGTATTGCGTAATGCCAGTAAGAATTTGGCAAACGATTGGTTCATTCAANATGTAGCCTCTTGTACAATTTTGCAAAATGGTAATCTATGTTTACAAAATGGCGGACCAGAAAAAAAGACGTGCTGTGGCCGCCCGCCATAGATTTTAAATCGTTAGAATTAGCGTACACATTGCAGTTTGGAAATAGAGAAAAGAAGGAAGAAAAGATGGATGGACATTCCAAGTTCTATGACGTAGAAGCCGTTTCTGAACCTGCGGTCATTGACGGGGTTTTGAAAAGAAAAGTGAAGTATGTCGGATATGGTAGAGAACATGACGAATGGCTACCAGCATCAGACATTAGATCCAAGATGGAAGGAGATAGAGCAAGCTTCTCTCCTCTTGTTTTATCAGATCTTGGTAGGTTAAAAGTGAGGATTAAAGAGAATTTGAGCCTCAGAAGAAAGACATCTACCAAAGTAGACATAGCTGAGCCAATCTCCCA
>OLMO02000325.1:2994746-3008748 GCA_900291935.2 Cassiopea xamachana
GAAAATTTAAATATGAAATTCGTTATCAGCGTGTTCAAATTGCCCACCTCCGACATAATTTTTTTTCATTTCATGTGCTCTTTAAGCACTTTGCTTTCAAAAGAATGATTCGTCTACAATGGTCCTTTAACTGCACGACATCTACCAACCGTGATGGGGGCTGCGCCCCCCTCAAGACACAGCTAGGGGCCTGCACATACCTTTTCTACACCTTTAAATAAAAGTGAATACAAAAGGTCTAACCGCTTTTATGAAACAGCTAAAGGGAAGCAAATTGAAAAAGTAGCATAGAAAGAAAATTTGGCTTAATTTACAAAGCCGATCTGGTAACCGTACTTACTGCATGCCGAACATTAAAAAGTATATAATATTGTTAAACAAGTCCAGGTTTTACAGTAACAAAGAAATTTAAAAATAATAATTAATACAGCAAAAATGATAAATTAAGGCAAATACATGTAGTTACAAGTGTTCCAATTTCATCAATGTTCAATGTCTTCAAACGGCACACGGTAAACCTGTGAACGTCCACTCTCACGAATCCAAAGGCTTCAGCTAACGGCGACTTTTAACGACTTGTGCTTAAGATTCTCTTTTTCACGTCTTCCAATAATAACTTCACACTTTGTTTACCTTTAAGCAAAGAGATGATGACAGCACCTATGGAGATGGAGTGTTACACAGGGGTGATTTCTAGGGGGGCTCAGGGGGGCGGAGCCCCCTTGTTAAAATTTCTGCTCATGTTGGGGGGGCTCAGCCCCCCTAAAACTCTTGCATTGGCTTGGCTTCTCAGAGTTTATTGGCCTTGCTTCCAAAGTGCTATGATCAACTGTGCGCTGCTATATGGTTATTGAGGCATTTCTTATTGCTGCTATACTATATCAGTATTAGACTAAATTATCATGTTTCCATCTTTGGAAATATGGGCGTGGTTCTAGCTGGACCACACCCAAACTATGGGCGTGGTGTGTGTAGAGCCCCCCTTGGTAAAATTTTTAGAAATCACCACTGGTGTTACACAGCAGCATGCATGTGAATGATTGCTACAAAGCAGAACCGATAGGAGATAGGAACAGCAACGACACAACACTCCGTTACGAAATTAATGTAACGCATATAGTTTCTTAAAATGAATGGACATTATATTGAGTATTTCCTCTATACCCTATAATATTAGAATATTTGTAAAACACTAGTAGTCTGGGAATTGAGAAGTAGAGTACGGACACACATTTGCGTATTCTCTCACGTCTCAGCCTTGGAACCATAAACACGCTACAGTGACAATAAAAACAAACTAGTACGCTAACAAAAGTAGTGCCCTAGGCTCTAGAGAGGGGAAGAGAAAGTCTCTTAATGACATCATTTGTTGGAATTGTGGCATAAAGGGCCATTTTCAAAACAAATGTAGCTATCCAGCTAGGCTAGGACAGAATCAAGAAAGACGACAAAAGACAGTCCGAAAAGAGAGACTGACTAGGCGCCAACGTAAAGGGACTCTCACCGATAAATCTGATTTTTATGAAGACAAGAAGACAGTTTTGAACGTATATTTTATAAACTCTCCAAAGATTGCAGAATAGAGCCCATCTGATAATTAAAACTGCTAGAGTAAAAGATAACTGGTCCTGCGATTGGCTGAACGTCTGTAATCTAATCTCGTTTGATCGACTAGTTATGACGTATAAGATTATAAATAAATTAAACCCTGAAAGTCTTTGGGATAAATTTGAGTTAAGATCAGTCCATTCAAAATATGAAACAAGGAATTGCCATAATCTTCAAATCCCAAGACTAAATACGGAACGAGCAAAGAATGGCTTTAAATACTCGGCTTTAAAATTATGGAATGATATGCCTGCTGATATACGAGAGGCCTCAACTCTCAAATGCTTCAAAAAGAAATTGAAAGATCTATTGGCTGATCAAAAATAATAATTAAAAACACGACCCCCTGAAAGAACAGTAATATTGGTATTATGCCTGTTAATTTTTTCTTTCTTAATGTATTATTTAAATTTTATATATGAATATGTAATTTTTTAATTGCTGAAGGGCTATGTTTGTTCGTGTATAAATAATTGATTACATTACATTACATTACATTACATTACATTACATTACATTACATTACATTACATTACATTACATTACATTACATTGCATTACATTACATTACATTACAGGAAAGCAATAAAGGAACAAGACTATATTCAAGGTGAAGTTAATGGGGTCCTTACAAACACCTTAATTGACACTGGAGAGGAAATTTCTTTAATATCTGATATAATTTTTTAAGCATTTTGAAGAAATACACGTTTTGACACACCGTGAAATTTATTTGTACATGACGAATGGACGAATGCACACTGGGAAAGCGGATATTGAGCTCACTACGGGAAATCGTACTTGTAGACACACTGTCGCGGTAGTGAAACATTTTTCGCATAATTTTCTGCTTCGAAAAAACTTTCTGCTAAAAAACAAGGCGAATGTCGACTTTTCCAGCTGTTCACTTACGCTGTCTAATGTTGAACTTGATTTTGTTGCCCCGAAAGAACGAAAGCTTGTTGCCACAGTAGCTGATTGTAACATCGCTGCAAGATCTACAGTTGCTATTCAGACTCAACTATCTACGGACAGTATGATTTCTTCAGACATGTTGATTGAAGGTGGATTTGCGAAGGACAATTCCTATTTTGTCGCTAAAATTCTAACGAAAGCTAGGCCGAAGGTAGGCGCAAGTGGCGCTTGAGGAAAAATCCAAGGAATTAACAGCATTCAAAACAAGTAAAGGTCACTGGGAATTTAATGGGAATTTAATGTTCTCCCTTTTGGATTAACCACTGCGCCAGCTACCTTCCAACGCCTAATGGATCTCGTTTTGACAGGCCTTCACTGGAGTCATTGCTTTGTTTACTTAGATGATATCATCGTGTTTGGAAGAACTTTTGATGAGCACTTGGATCGATTGAGAATAGTCTTAGAGCGGCAACATCAAGCTGGACTTACTGTAACCGACGGCAAGGGCGTACAAGTTACGTGAGAGATTGCGAGGGATTACAAAGAGACTTTGCTGAATTTTGTAATTTGTATCAATAAAAAACGGCAACAAGGCAGCAGCGTATCTCCTATTTCTCTATAGGAAGTACTTGATCTTCATGTTACTTCATGCTTGTAAGGTCTTTGTAGAATACTAACTAACAAGGGCTAGGGAACTACTTTTATAGGGAAGCTCTACATTCCTAAGGTATTACGGGATTTGCGTAATGCATAGCTTATGATGACGAAGCATTGGTCATTATGACCACGGAACCTTCTTGATATTTCCTTCGTAAGCAAATAGGACAAAATTAGAGCATTACAATATGCACTGTCCTTTGGCTGCGTCACACTCGCCCCCTTTTTGTTTTTGCTTCGTCCTCGAGCAACTTGAAGAACATTCAAAGTAATGTCCATCATCATCTTCTTGATACTGATCTTGGAAGGTTATAGGGATTGCTATGCTGACCTGCTGTAGTTCTTGTGGAATGTCTGAGTTCAGGTGGCTCTTCTTCTTCAGATATGTCGTCATTAGCTTGTCCATCAGGTATCTTGGGATTATCCAGCAGTTGGAAAGCAAGAGCTAATTCTTGAATGTCATCTTCTTCTTCTGATGATTTCTCTAGCTTGGAGGGCTCTGTCTCTGCCTGTGGACCCTCCTTTGCTGCTTCAAATTCTCCAACATTGGTTTTGGACATTCTTGTAGCTCGGCATGGCTGACACCTTTATTTGCTCCTCGTCCATCAGCTCTTTGTACAATGTAAGTGTTGTTCTCTCTCTGCTCTATGATTTTGTATACTTGACTCTCACATCTATCCTGAATTTTATTCCTTCCTCTCACTTTATGGTTGCGCAGAAGTAATCTTTCCCCCACCATTAATAGTTTGGCCATTGGTCTGCCTCCTTGGTCATGGGCCTTTTTCCTCAATGAAGCTACATGCTCTAGCCTTTTGTTTGCGTTAATGTAAGCTTCTTGAAGAGTTGCTTGATACTTTGCTACCCATGGTGAACTATCCGCCTCTGGGTCTCTGTCATCTTCTGGGAGGAGAATATCTAGTGGTAGTCTTGCATCCCTGCAAAACATCAAATAAAATGGTGATTATCCAGTAGATGCATGTGGTGTAGCATTATAGGTGTAGCGCAATTCTTTCAAATGCTCTGGCCATCTCTTCTTCTTTTCTGCCAGTAGCATCCGCAAAAGGTCATGAAGTGTACTGTTAAATCTTTCACACTGCCCATTCTCTTCTGGATGATAGGGTGTTGTCCTTGACTTCTTGACTCCATATACTTCACAGAGCTCTTTTACGATTTCAGCTTCAAATTACTTCCCTTGATCAGAGTGTATTCGCTGAGGAATGCCATACACAAGGAACCATTCTTTAATTAGATGCTTAACCACTGTTGAAGCCCTTTGATTACGAGTTGGTATAGCAATGGTAAACTTTGTGAATACATCAGTAAGAACAAGGACATTTTCCCTCCCATCAGTTGCAGGTTGAAGCACAGTGAAATCCATTGCCAGCACTTCTAATAGTCTAGTAGCAAGTATACTGCCCATTGGTGTCTTCACTGGAAGATAGGTTACCTTAGCAACAACACATCTCTTACAATTTGAGATCCATTGTTTCACATCTGCTTGCATTCCAGGCCACCAGCATCGTCTCTGAAGTAACTGCTCTGTCCTTTCTTTCCCTTGATGTCCACACTGATCATGTGCACACTTCAAAATTTGTGACTGCAAGGAAACTGGGATCAGCATCAGCCTTTGTACTTTTCCTCGTCCATTCCCGGTGCGATGATAGAGTACCCCATGGCATTCTTCTATTCTGCTCCAGTGACTAAGCAATTTCTTAGTGGGCCTATTCTCCTGTTGGCGCTGTCTCCTTGTTGGAGGACATTCTAAATTCCAGTAATGGAAAAGACAGCTAATTGCAGGATCTTCTTGCTGGAACTTCAGCATCTCAGCTAGAGGTAAAGTTGGAAATGAAGTTGCTTGATCCTCCAAGGCATCTGTATCTGCATTGCTCATAAAAGCTGCTGCTACTATAAGGCAGTTCCTCATGTCATCAGGTAAGTCTGTAGTATCTGTTGAACTGGCCAGCATTCCCTTTACGTACTGTTGTTGGGATAGGCCATTCTCTGACTACTTTCGTCATCTCAGGATCTGTGGTGACTCCATCAGCTGTTACCATGTGCCCCAGGTATGATACTTGATCCTGGAAGAGCTGGCATTTTGATGGTTCGATCTTCAGTCCATGCTGTTGTAATTTTCTGAATACTCTTTCCAGACGCTCTAAATGTTCTTCAATTGTTGATGAGAATGCTATAATGTCATCTAGGTAGACCATCATTGTCTGTAAAATATCCTCACGAAAGACTCCTTGCATCAACCTCTGGAATGTTGCCAGTGCATTTTGTAGTCCAAAGGGCATCCGATTGTACTCAAATAATCCCATAGGCATGGTGAACGCAGTCTTGTGCCGATCCTGGTGGGCCACCTCTACCTGGTTATAGGCAGATGCCAGGTCAATGGTTGAAAAGTACTTTGCACCTTGTAATGCCTCTAATGACTCTTCTATCCTGGGTAAAGGTTACTGATCCCGTTTGGTCTTCTGATTAAGTCTGCGGTAATCAACACACATTCTTAGGCCACCAGACTTTTTCTGCACAAGGACAATGGGTGATGCATAACTACTCTCACCAGGGCACATCACTCCTTTCTCTAACAGCTCTTGTAAGTGCTGTTGAACCTCTTGATATTGGTTCAGAGGAATCCTTTGATATCTTTCTGTGACGGGTACATCATCTTTTGTAAATATCCTATGATATACTGTTGATGTACAGCCAATGTCTTCCTTGCTGGAGGCAAAAACTGCTTTGTTTTGATGAAACATTCTAATGGCTTCCTTCCGTTGGAGGTCTGTCCCTGGGAAGTTGTCAATCATGATCCCTTTAGGGAGGGACTGCAGCTCTTGCTTGCATGTCATGCTCACAGCTTCCATTTCTGGCATTTTCTGAGAGTCAATACTAAGGCTGCAACACACTATAACTGAGATGTTTTCTTTCATGAGCTCCAACTGCTTTCTCATCTGCATCAACCTTCCCTCTCTGATAACTCCAAGTCATGTTCTGGGCTTTAGCCATACACCCTTTGCTGTTTGGTTGGCTACACGGACAAAATAAGAGTTTGAGGTTGTATCCACAAGAGTACTGGCTACTGTAAGGCTTCCTTCCACTGCTACACTAAGGGGTTCAATCACAGCATCTTTGCCCCATGAAGGGCCTGTCACTGGGACATCAGCTTCTGTGAAGGATGGAATCCAGATTCTAACTGAGCCAGACACTTTCACAAATCCAGTTGTAAGCTTTTCCTTCCTGTTCTCTTCATGCAGTATATTCTTATACTGGGGTATCTGTCCGAGGATGTTTGTTCCAATCAGACAAGGCACCCTTTTCCGCATTGTTGCAGTGGCCTCTGTATCCTTCATAAGGAAGATACCATACTCATGGATCATTGAGCCACCAATCTCCACTGTTGCTGTGATAAAACCTAGGTAAGGGATGTCCAGTCCATTTCCACCTTGCAATTTTAACAGTTTGCGGCAGCATGTGGATCGCTGAGTATTGACTCCAGCTTGTCTTTGAAAAATGACTCTGTGACAAGGGTGACCATAGAACCTGTATCCAAAAGACTCCTCACTGGAACTCCATCAATCCTTGCCATCACTGTGGGGCTTGTCCCAACAAACTTGTCATTCCACAAAATAGAATCAGAGCCACTACATTCCCTCTTCACGACTTGGTTCACTGCTGTGGAGAGGTAAAGTTTGACGCCACCTTCTTCACAGCTGGGAGTTGCTGCTTCTGCTCCTTCAACTTTGGACACCTTGGCTTGATGTGCCCTAACTCATTGCAGTTGAAACATCTCCCGTGGTTATTTGATGAGCGGGTAGGTACTGGTGGCAGCTGTGAAAGCTTTTCAGTGAGTTTTGCCATCATATCTATTAGAGCCTTCTGACTATTAGCCAGTTCTTGAAATGCTTTTTCAACTGAATTGCCAGAAAACTGATTGCATTCCGCATTGATGGTGACCTCTCTTGTTGATGCTTGTCATGCTGGTTGGTCCAGTTCCTCTATTGTTTGGTGGGCTTCTGCCCTTAATTCATTGAAAGTTTTCAGGGTATTCTCTTTCCATCCTTTTGAGGTCACGTCGAATCATTGGGTGTCGCGGCTTTTCTATGAAGGTGTCTCTTTGATTTTGATCTTTGGTATCCATTGATCGAGGTTATACCCTCACAATGTGTTCAGCCATAGACATCAATGCATGGGAGAAATCTTGACTGTGTTCCCTGTCTTTTTGTTTTCGGTAAAAGAACCTCTGCAATAATTGGGTCTTGCTAAGCTTCTCTCCAAAAACGTCCCTTAAAATAGCATAGAAGCTGTTTGGGTCGGCCCATTCATCACCTGGCCTCAGTCTGATTTCATCACGTGCTGCCCCTTCCAGGTTATCGTACAGGAAATTCACTGCATCCTGTTCATTGAGCTGTTGTGCAGCCAACGAATGTTGTGCATCAGCTATCTAGTCTTCCAATAGCCTTATCATCTCCACCACCCCCATATTTGCAGAGTTTCTTCGCACGTGGAACAATCACTCTCACCACGGAGGCATGTGCCCCTTCACCAACTTGTCCATGTACCAGTCCTTCCAACTGAGTTCTGAGTGCAGCAAGTTGCTCAGTTAACATTGCAACTTCCTCTGCAGTTGCCATACTCTTGTTCCCGTTTGACAAACTCAATGAAAGCTCAATAAAAATCCGCTCACAACCCCACTTCTGGTACCAAAAATGTAGCCAATGGCAAGGGTGTACAAGTTACGTGAGAGATTGCGAGGGATTACAAAGAGACTTTGCTGAATTTTGTAATTTGTATCAATAAAAAACGGCAACAAGGCAGCAGCGTATCTCTTATTTCTCTATAGGAAGTACTTGATCTTCATGTTACTTCATGCTTGTAAGGTCTTTGTAGAATACTAACTAACAAGGGCTAGGGAACTACTTTTATAGGGAAGCTCTACATTCCTAAGGTATTACGGGATTTGCGTAATGCATAGCTTATGATGACGAAGCATTGGTCATTATGACCACGGAACCTTCTTGATATTTCCTTCGTAAGCAAATAGGACAAAATTAGAGCATTACAGTATACACTTTCATTTGGTTGTGTCACATTACACTTAAGCCATCGAAATGTCAATGGGCCAAAACCAAAGCAAAATACCTAGGACATCTTAGTGATGAGAACGGAATTAGACCTGACCATGCAAAATGCCAAGCAGTGGAAAGTTTCCCATTGCCAAAAAGCAAAACGGATGTTAGAGCATTCCTAGGACTGGCCTCGTACTATCAACGATTTATCAAGGATTTTGCTGATATCGCTAAGCCTTTAACGGGACTAACGAAAATGAGAGGTAATCCAAAGTCTGAATGGTCAGAAATTGCACAAAATGCGTTCAGTTCCCTTAAAGCTCATTTGATCAACCCTCCAACATTGAGCTGTCCGCACTTCAGAAGTCCATATATATTGCAAACCAGCGCGAGCAACTCAGGTTTATGTGTCGCTCTTGCTCAGGGAAAAGATGGGAAAGAAGTTGTTATTGCCTATGCAAGCCGACAACTGAAGGATAGTGAGAGGAAATATGCCACACTTGAGAAGGAATGCCTTGCTATAGTGTGGGGTATCAGGTACTTTCACTACTTTCAGTACGGACAACGACATTTTGCTGTAGTAACAAATCACTGTCCTTTACAAAGGATTAAAAAAATGGAACCTAAAAATCAAATGATCCAAAGATGGATTTGTGAAATTCAAGGTTATTCCTTTTCCGTAAGGCACAGGAAAGGTTCTACGAATGCCAATGCTGATGCCCTGTCACGCTGCCCAATTTCGTCTGGGCTAGAGGAGAATGAAGATTGTATTAAAGGTTGGAGCATTAGGGCTTTAGAATTAGTTGATATCAGCCTGATACAAGATAGGGACGAGGAAATCAAAGAGATGAAGGACTATTTACTAAATCATCAAATGATCAAAGAATGTGTAAGCAGCATGCTGTCCCTCCAGAAGAGTGAGGAAAGCTACTTCATCACAGCCATAACGAGTTGGGTCACGCAGGATTTCTAAGAGCGTTTTCACGATTGAAAGAACAGTAATTTTGGTTAACAATGGAGAAAGATGTAGCACGACACATAAAAAACTGCAAAGAATGCGCAAAGAGGAAATCTCCTAAAAGTATTAGGCCTGTGCCTTTAAATCCAATTTCAGTTAGTGAACCTAATCCTCTCTAATCCTCATTCTATCAACTCAAGTGTACCTCAGGGCTCTGTTATCTCTCCTGTTCTGTTCATCCTTTTCATAAATGACCTGCTTTCCTCTACATCTTCCAGTATTTTCTCCTTTGCTGATGACACTTATTTAAGTTCAACTTTTTTTATCCAATCTTCAGCACCTTGCCTATTCTAATATTTCACCATATCGTAATACTTCAGCCACACTTCTCACCAATGACTTGACAAATGTAGAGAAGTGGAGTAGTGACAACCTTGTTAAGTTCAATGAAGAAAAGGCAAAACAGGTTGCCATAACACGTAAACATCACAAAGATTCCCCCTTGTATTCATGAATGACCATAAACTGGGCATTTCATCTTCAATCACTCAACTCGGTCTGTCTATTTCACTCACTTGGAAGCCCCATATCAATTCCATAGCAAAGCATGCATCTCTGAAACTTGGCTTTCTTTCTAGAGTAACGTAATCAAATATTGCCAAGTAGGATCCTGTCGTGTAGCCTCTTGAATTCCCGAAAGGTTCATAGCTTTTGGTACTGCATATGACGAGAGAAAACTTACGTAATCTTCTGCAGGATTGTCCGAGAAAGAAGTTTGATCTGAAATAGTATGTCGCGATAAAGTTCGACTAAAGCGCTATGGCATTCAATGTCTTGTTCTCTTCAGTGACAAAGATTATATTTATAATACTGTCAATAGCCCTTAAAGAGCGAAGTTTTGTCACATCTTGTCCAATTGATGAATCGATGGAAAGCTATGGAAAATTTGAGGTTAGTGAATCGTTTATTTGGTCGTCGCTCTGGGTTTACCAAAGCGCAAACATGGTATGGATTAGGCCCAAACCACGTGGAGTCGTTACAATCCTACTTCTCATGGCTGGTGACATAGAGACCTGCCCAGGCCCAACGCCAAGAAGGATTAGTTTGGAATGCAATAAGATGATCAAAATAAATCAGCAGAGCTCCACAGGTGTCGGGTGCAATCAGACATTGCAATCAGACATTGAAGACCCTAAGACAGAAAGTAATTGCCTAAAATGCTGCTCTTGTTTACAGTTGCGTAATCAAGTTAATGAACAAAATACTGAAAGTAAAGGAGGCCTTATGGCTGACGCATGCTTTCAAAAGTTTCACTCTTATGTTATAGCAAGGGGTTTGATAATATTCCATCAAAATGTCTGTGGCCTGTTGAGGGTCCTCGACCAAGTAAAAATTTTACTCCACGAAGTCAAAGAAATAGACATCTTCGGAGTAGGCGAGAGCCACTTAGATGCTAAATAGGTGATGAAGAACTGACAATGCCTGGATACAATTTACACAGATTTGACAGGAGAAACGGGCCTGGGGGAGGGGTAGCAGTTTACGTCAGAGATCACTTGGGTTTCAGAAACAGACCAGATCTAGAAATTGAAGGAATTGAATGTTGCTGGATAGAACTACCTATAAAAAAAGTCCAAATCTCTGCTTGTGGGAGTCCTCTATCGTCCACCGGATTCCTCAAAATACCTAAGTGACAATTTGAGTTGATATTTGATGAAATGTTGAGTACAGCTACAGCCGAGGTGAAAGAAACTATCATAATGGGTGATATAAACTGTGATTTTATTAAAGGAAATGATCATAGGAATGTGAAAAACACTCTCGAAAGTAACGGACTTAAACAGCAAATAAAAGAACCAACAAGAATAACACCAGAGACAAGCACCCTTATAGATATAATAGCTACCACTAATCCTGAGCATGTCAAGTCATCCATTGTTCTCGATTCCCCCCTTAGTGTCCATCAGGTTGTTGCAATGATAAGAAAGGTAAGTTGCCAGCGTATGAAACCGAGAAAAATCATGAGCAGAAATTTCAGCAAGTATTGTCGTGAAGCGTTGCAGAGGGACCTCCAGTCTATCTCTTGAGAGAATACTTTAAAACAAACCAATGTAAATGAAGCTTGGAGTGCATTCAAAGAGCTTTTTCTGAACCTTTTGAATAAACATGCCAGGATCGTGGAGAGAAACGTCCGGGGAAGAGATCTTCCGTGGCTAAACAATGCAATAAAAAAGGCAATACACGAGCGGGACTATTGTTTTCGAAAAGCTAAACAACCTGGAGGAGAAAACTTCTGGTCGACATACAAAAGAAAGAGAAATAGAGTCACTTGTATGATTAGACAGGAGAAGGCAAGATATTATAAAAATCTGATTCAAGAAAGCCAATCCACTCCTCAGAAATTGTGGAAGGCAATCAAGAAATGTCTATCTAACAAAAAGCCTTGTGAGCAAAAACCAAAATCTTTAAGAATAAATTTAACTATTACCAGTGACAAAAGAGAGATTGCTAATGGTTTTAATACATTCTTTACAAACGTCGCGGCAACTCTTCGAGCCACCCTGCCGAAAGTATATGAAGCCATATCAGCTAAAATTTCTTGTAATGGAAATGACATGAGCCCAAAGGATATAAAGTTTGTCTTCAGACCGGCTACAAAAGGCAAAGTTTTAAAAGTAATATCTTCCTTAAAACGATCAAAATCTCCTGGTCTAGACAATATCCTCCCCGGAATTGTAAAGGATGCGACACATGAAATTATACAGCCCCTCCTCCACATCCTTAATTTTTCTTTATCAACGTCAATGATTCCCTCAGAGTTGAAAGTTGCTCGACGTGTACCTATTAACAAAGGTGGAAATGCAAAGGACTTGGACAATTATAGGCCGGTATCTATATTACCTGTTTTTTCTAAAATCCTAGAAAAGGTTGTCTACTTTCAACTATACCACTATTTGAAGAATAACAAACTCCTATCTCCTTACCAGTTCGGTTTCAGGAAGAACCACTCAACGAAGTCGGCAGTTGTTCATCTCACGGACACTGTTAGAAAGAGGATGGATAAGGGCAAGCTCACCAGGGCCTTGTTTATAGATCTTCGAAAAGCATTCGACACCGTAGACCACCAATCCCTGCTTGCAGAACTATCCTATTACGGCATTGAGAATACGGAATTAAAATGGATTCATGACTATCTCTCACACAGATCCCAAATTGTCAAATATGAAGGGGAAAAGTCTAAAGAACAGATTTTGTTTGGAGTGCCACAGGGGTCTATTTTAGGACCCTCTAATACATGTTAATGATCTTCATCAGCAGATTCAAAAGTCAGATATCATCATGTATGCAGATGACACAGTACTTTTATTCTCAGACAAAAATGAAATTGAAATAGAGAAAGTCATAAATCATGACGCTGAATTGCTGCAAAATTGGCAAGACGGCACACCAAGTAAAAATTAACATTGGTTCGAAAAACATCTATAACCCGACAGCTACAAGTACCTTGGAATCCACTTAGATATGTCACTCAATTTGAACAATCAAATTGTAAAGATCTGTAAGAAAGCTTCAAGCCGACTAAGTCTCCTGAAAAGAATCAGGCCTATACTTACCACCTATGCTACCATGGAAGTATACAAAGCCATGGATCAACCAGTTTTGACCTACTGCAGCATTGCATTTACATCATTGTCAGAAACAAATCAGGGGCGGATCCAGGGAGAAATCTGACCAGGGCTCAACAAAAAGCTCGTGGGCGTGGCTATATAGGTGTGGAAAATATCTCAGAACTATTAACAAAAAGGGCCAGTTGGTCCGACTTTTATTATTGACTTGAAATTCGGTATTCTAGGCTTCAGTAAAGAAGCAATCAAGCACGTTGTTTGTTTCGTTTTGTTTCGTTGATGTTGAATTTATAAACAGGTTAAAACCGCACACGTTTCTCTCAATCTGTTGAAACTCGCAAGGTTGGGGTATTTCCAACATGGTTGTGGCATTAAGTGTGAGGCTTGATAAACTTGACTCACTGAAATGCAGCACCTGCGATGCCTGACTTCGTCACAAAAATAAACAGCTGACAACGGAAATAGTGTTAGGCGGAAGTAAAATTCAGCGCAACAGCCAACTGCAAGGAATTAGGAAGCATTCAAAATGTTGAGTTCAGAGGCAAGGGACGTTGCATTCAACACTATTTGGGTCTCAGGGGAATTCAACACTATTTGGGTCTCAGGGGAATTCCCCGCTGAATGGAAAAAAGCATGTACTGTTCTTGCACACAAAAAGGGTGATACATCGGATCCTGCAAATTTCAGGCCTATAACGCTCGACAGCATTCCTCTTAAGATCTTTACATCATTTTTACGTGATTCAATGTTTGCTTTTTTAAAGGCAAATTCAGAAAGGCTTTCTGAACATAAAATTCAGAAAGGCTTTCTTCCGCAATTGACAGGCACCTTTGAACACACCGCTCAGATGGCTAACGTCATTAATACAGCTAGAATTAAACAAAAGTCACTTGTCATCACATTACTTGATTTAAAAAACGCCTTTGGCGAAGTACATCATAACCTCATTCCCTCAGTTTTAAGATATCATCACATTCCCGATCACATTCAAATGCTAATTCGCAGTCTTTACTCAAATTTTCAAACTTCTATCATTACTGACTCCTTTCAAACACCCTTTATTAAAGTGGGCCGTGGTGTCCTCAGCAGTGGCGAAGTTAGAGGTCCTGCCTGTCCTACCCAGTAGGACTAAAATATTTCAATAAAATCAACTTTTTTAAAAAGTGGCTAAA
>OLMO02000325.1:3011050-3024492 GCA_900291935.2 Cassiopea xamachana
AATCTATGCTTTAATACCTTTATCAGATATATCTCTGATCCTAAGTTCGCACAGTTTGGATTTTCTACAGCCTCTTTAAATCCATTGCACTGGTTTCAGTTTGCCGACGATGCAGCTGTTATTACGAGTCTGGAGCAAGAGAATCAGCTTTTACTGAACCATTTTTCTAGATGGTGTAATTGGGCTGATATGACCATCAGGGTTGATAAGTGCTCCTCATTTGGAATCAAAAAGTCTTCAACCTCATCTGTGCAGTTTTTGCCTAAACTTATCATTAACCATGATCTCGTTCCCACTGTCAGCATTGGCAGTTATTTTAAATATCTCGGCAGATACTTCTCCTTCTCTATGGATAACGTAGAGCACAGATCTATTTTATTGGAAACTATTAATAACTTATTATGTACAATTGATAAAATCCCTTGCCATCCTAAAAATAAACTGTTGCTATACCATCGCTATGTTCTCTCTAAAATTTCCTGGCACCTCATTATAGCTGATCTTAGCAAAACATGGGTAATTGAAACTCAGATAACAAAGTTGCGGATTATGTGCATCGGTGGTTTGAATTGCCAATAAGCGCCACCTTAAGTAATCTCATAATCAGCAAATCAAACTATGGCCTAGTCTTATTCTTCCATCTAAGAAGTTTATACAGTGTCAAACCATAATTCGGAATGTTTTAAAATCCTCTCCTAATTCTGATATAAAAGCTTTTTGGCAGGATTCTAACACCTTTACCAATATTCAATATGATCAGTACAGAAATGCAAAATAAGTTCTCAAATCTATTCAAACTCACCACCATCATTGTATAACAAGTGAACTAACATCACAAGGACTAGTTATTTCATCGGTTTTTAAATACGCTTCAAAAGTTACCACCAGCATTTGGTCAAACGTTCAACAAAAACTACCCAAGAATATTTTCAACTTTTCTCTGAAATACTTAACAAATACATTGGCAACTCCAAAAAACCTCTCAAAGTGGTCCATCTCTCAATCATCAGCATGCTCCTTTTGCCTGCAACCTGAAACTTTGCAGTACATTGTTTCTAGCTGTAAGCTGTATCTAGAACATGGTATGTATACCTGGAGACATGATTCTCTCCTAAATTCCATAGCTAAGACGTTTTTCACACTTACAGATTGCTCATTGTACGCAGATCTTCCTGCTTTTATATCCCCTTCTTTTATCACAGGTAGTGCTGTCCGACCCGATCTTCTCATAATTACTAAGGAAAAGGTCCTGTATATTCTTGAGCTCACTATTGGTTTTGAAACTAACATACAAATCAATAGTGAGCGTAAGGCTTCAAAATATTATCCTCTACAACAAACTCTACTTCAGAATTATAAACAACTAAAGATTATAAATCTTTCTATGGGAGCCCTTGGCACTATTGGGTCTTCTTCTGAATCTTTTATTAATCTTCTTAAATCTCTCGGTTTCAACGACAAAGTGCAAAAACACATTCTATCTAACCTCATAAACATAACTATAAGAAGTACTTACTTTATTTTCTGCTGCCGAAATAAACCCTGGACAAACCCTGACTTACTCAACTTATGAGAAATGCTATTGATTTTTTCTTTTTAGTTTCATTTTGTTTTCCATTCTATTCCACTGATGTCACAGTAATTTTTTTCTCACTTTGTTTAGTTAAGTAGTTAACCTGACAGCCAGCTGTACGTTGCCTAGTTTTAGAGAGACGTATAATTGTATTTTAGTTATATTAGAATGAAATTGAAGTTTGAAAAAAAAATCAGAAGGGTTATATTGTCCTTTAGTGTATACAACATTAAATTGATAATCTTGAAGGCGAAGATTCCACCGTTCAATACGCGCGGAAGGCTTTGACTTAGGATTATTCAATATCAGTTCCATAGGCTTCCAATCTGTGTATAACTTAAAGGGTCCGCCATACAAATAGATGTGTAGACGCTCGATTGTCCACACTATAGCAAGGTCTTCACGTTCCGTTTGCGAGTGAGAGATCGACTAACATATGAAGCAACTTTTCGATCCTTTTCACCAGGTGTAGTTTGTGTTAGGATTGCAGAGACATCATATGGCGAGGCGTCTGTGACAATCTCTGTACATTTATTTTTAAAAAAAAGTACGAAATAACAATGTCACTGGTTAGTGCTTGCTTAATGTCCAAAAATGCTTGTTCATGGCCATCAGTCCACTTGAATAACGCGTTTTTGGTTGTAAGAGCTCTGAGGGGCTTTGTCATATCACTAAAATTTCGAATGAATTTGGCACAGTAGTTCACCATTCCGAGAAAACTGCGAACAGCACCTGCGGAAGTAGGCGAAGGAACATTGTGAATAGCTTTTACCTTCTTTGGATCTGGTGATATGCCAGAAGCAGAAAAGATAAAGCCAAAAAACGTTAATGATGACTGATCAAATGAGCACTTGTCTTTATTCAATGTTAGACCAACTGCAGAGAACTTTTCAGAAACGGCTTGGAGAGCTCTGTTGTGCTCCTCCGCAGTCTTGCCAAAAACTATGACATCTTCACTAAAACTTATCACACCAGGAATGTCATTTATTTATAATAATAATAATAATCAATTTTTTTATAGTTGGCTGGTATATAGCTAAGTATAGTAAAAAACACTAAAATTGCTAATTAAGGCCAACTACCTAAAAATGCACAGTTTATAAAAATAGTATGCTAAAATAATTTGATACAATAAATGACATAAAATGTAGATAATAAAAAGCCCAATCATAAAAATTCATAAAAATCCGACGTTTGGAATAAAAGGTCGACCATAGTCTGCAAGAGCATTCTTCACCGTGCCACCTTTTTATCTTTGATTTAAACATTGAGAGAGATTCAGTATTCCTTATATCTTGAGGGAGGGAAAACCAAAGTTCAGGCCCTCTGTATCTGATGGACTCAGATCCAATATTTACGGTCTTTATCCTTGGTGTTACAAATTCATTCTTATTTCTTAGGTTATACATATTTTCTCGCTCTCTGAAGATCTCATTCATAAAAGGAGGGTTCATACTGTTCTGCGTTTTAAATATTTCTGTCATTAGGGTTTGTAAGTTCTTCGTATGGATAGTAACCGATTTATCTCTTTCTAATAAAATGTCAAAACTAGAAACATAATCCTTGTAAGCAATTCCTAAAGCCCTTTCGTGTATCTTATTAATCTTGTTATTCAAATGCCTACTGTGGAACATCCAAGCCAACTGGCAGTATTGAAACTGGCTCATTACAAAGACTCTCATTAAGATTCGCAGTTTGTTTGTTGATGAGTTGTGTGTTGGAATATTTCACTTGCTGAATTAGTGCCGAAATTTAATCGTTTATATCGCCACAGGCCGTTGTGCGTTGCAAAAGTTGTAATATATCGACTTTCCGGTGCTAGTTCTAATTGATGGTACCCCACTAATAAATCAAGCTTTTAAATAATTGTTGCGCCATTTAACGAATTAATTAGATCGTCCACTGTTGGGCTGGGGTAGCGTTCTCTTTGAATGGCTTTAGTGAGCCTACGCATGTCTACACAAAGTCTGACATCGCTTTACTATTCTGTATCCTTACGCATGTATAAGTTCGAGACAACATAAACGTGTGTTCTTTATATCACTCTCAATCACAACTCCTTAAGTAACATGTCTTTTTGGGCTACCTATTGGGAGGTCTGGTACCCACTCCATTACAATCGCCATCCTTGTTCGGAATTAAAACCAGCGGGGAAATGTAGGGGGTAGCACCCTCAACACGCTCTATAATATCTTGACGTTCTAACGTCTCTAATGCGGCAGCAACTTTTTTCTCACGTGGAATGGAAGTCGACGCACAGTTTGCAAAACCTAGGGTATTGAAGTATCGATGTGCAACTTAACTTGGAAGTCCTTCAGTTTTCCGATATCTTGAAAAAGGTCTGAATAACGCTCTCGAAGTTCGTTACTATTCAAGAGCTTCTCCTGTAAAGCATTTAAATGAAGGACTATTAACCCAAGCTCACGGGCTGTCTGATAACTGAGAAGAGACCCGGATTGACTGTCGGTAACGTGAATAGTTGAAGTAGTAAACTTTCTTTTAGACTATAAGGGTTTCAAATGTTCCAATTGTTCTCAAGGGGGTATTTGAACCATATGCAAAAAGACAGGTTGATGATGGTTGCAAAGTAATATGATGGTCACGAGTGAGGGAATCAAAGATTTTCTTGTCGAGAATGTCAGTGGAAGCGCCAGCATCCAGAATCATTTGTACGTTTTTGTCCAAAATCTTCATCGTTGCTATGGGGGTTTTTGCGTGTGGCGCCGGACGGTCCAAGGTAAATAAATAATCATCATCATTGCTATTAGGGGGTGATTCAGGGGTAGGCATTGAAAATGGCTCTGCATCGATTTGATTTATGCGGCTGGTACGGACATTAGATAAACGGCGCAGAGGTCTATGTGGTGGCTGTGAACGACGGGTACTTCTGCAACTGGGGGCAAAATGGTTCATTTTACCACATGAATTGCACGTTTTTCCTTTTGCGGGGCAGGGCCCTTTGTGCAGTAGAAAATATCCGCAATTTCCACAATTATTTGCAGCACTATTGATAAATCGACGTTGGTTCTGAGACGGCGCGATTACTGCGGGATTCTTGTGATTTCTGGTAAAATTGGCTCTCTCTGGCTTGTTTTGAATTGCGCTCGTTGAATGCTATGTTGTTTCCATACCTCTAGCTTGGCTTTCGCTATCTTCTAACGCTCTTGCTTTGGTAAGGAGATTTTCTAAAGTCAACTAGTCTTCGCGGAGGGCGTATCGACGGAGCTGCGGCGAGGAACA
The DNA here is from genome assembly GCA_900291935.2 of Cassiopea xamachana. NCBI lineage: Eukaryota > Metazoa > Cnidaria > Scyphozoa > Rhizostomeae > Cassiopeidae > Cassiopea > Cassiopea xamachana. The sequence continues at coordinate 3,015,864 of OLMO02000325.1, forward strand.
GTGTTGAACGATTGTTGACCGAATTTCGGCATTGACATCGGCAAATTCACAATATTCAACTAACTTTCGTAGACGATTGGCATACTGGTCAACAGATTCACCAGATTGCTGGACAGCTTAACGAAATTGGAAGATTTCGTAGGTAACATTGCGTTTAGGCAGAAAATATTCGTCTGCATATGACGAATATTTTCTGCCAAAACGCAATGTTACCTACGAAATCACAACATTTCAAAATCACAACAGTATTCAGCCATGCTCAAACAGTTTTCCTTTGCGTGAGCTGTTCAACAGTCTTGTGTCAGCCAACTGGTGGCAGAGCAAGATTAACTGAGGGTTGATCTTTCCGAAAGAAGCCCCAGTAATATTGAATAAAGAGTTAATTTAATGAAAAGGCTATGAATAGAAAATATTCGTCGAGTTTGCGCGTGACTGTGTCGTAGTCAGCAAGTTGTCCGTTATTAGGAATCGTATCAAACATAGCTTGAGTGTCTTGTCCCACTTGATATAATAGCAGTGCACGTTGTTGTGTCGCATCTGTAATATTAATTGCAAGTAAATAGGCTTGAAAACGGCGACGCCATGCTTTCCATCTTTGACCGAGCGAGCTAGGTTCAGTAAATGGATCAAACGGAGAAGGCGGTGCTAAATCGAGTCGTTGAGCCATCATACGCGAACCAAAAACAAATCTTAAACGAGGACGCAAAGGCGAAAAGTATAGCAGTGGTCAAACAAAATTACTCCTCGTCGCCATTTATAATATTCTGGATTTCGCACAGAATGATAGAGAGAGAGAGACAATAACGACATGTCTATTTCGTAACTCAACAGAACATAACTAACTAGCATCAAACAATTGAATCATGAATACGCATGCGCAATTAATTCATCTTACGATAGACATTGTAACACTCAGTGGTGAATTTAAACAGATTGAAACCCGATAAATCCGACAAACTAATAGAAGTGAGGAAATTAGTCACTAAGGTACTGAACAAGATGCGTACAAGGAACGAAAAAGGTAGACTGGAAACTGAATATTTCGTTCAGTTAGAGACCGGAGAAGCTTTATGGGTTTCGGACGATTTCATAGATCAGAAATTAATTGAAGAATTTAACAAGGTTTAAAGGCTATATTCTCGCTTCTGCCCCTTTATTTGCTTGTTGTGTTGAGCTAAAGACTCCTACAACCTTTGATGTTTTGTTACTATTTTGTTTAACCGTAGAAAATTGCTGCATTTAATATGGCGTTCGATGTGAACTACGTTCTATTCACCTGTCGCATCGCTACAGTTTGAGACAAATTATTACATTCTTGCAGAAAAGATCATTGCCAAAGCCTTGTGAAAGTCTTGATCTATTTCTGATGTAATTACAGCTCTCAGACGACCAGCATCAGCATTGAATGGCTGCAGATGTGAGCAGAGACTATAAGCTGTTGCTGTTGTGCAACCGACAAACCACTGTATTGCTCGAAGAACGCTAGAATGTACTTGACAGTTTTCTTGAACACTATTTAGCGCACCGACTCTGTAGATTTCATTTCCTGCTAGCAGGAATTGCAATCTAAGGGGGAGGTGTGATGTATATAATAGATGTTTTTGCTCTTATGGACACATTCGTTCTCCCAGCACAGAGGCCAAGAAATAGCAGGCGTGCTGGGAGATGATTGGATGTTTTTAAACTTGTGTGTGCTGGGATCGTTGAGATAGAAGTATTTTTTTGTGTCTGCACAACTTTTTTTCTTCTTAAACTATCTAGTAAACAAGGTTAGTTTGTGACATTATTGAGACATTTCTAATTGTTGATTATACTATGTCAGTATTTAACTATACTATTATACCTATGCATTGAAAATATGGGCGTGGTTGCAGCTAGGCCAATCCCAAAATGTGGGCATGGTTGCCCCTAGAGGCCCCCTTGTTAAAATTTTGAGAAATCACCATTGTCTTTGCTGCCTTCATTTCTGTGATTTATCAATCAGACAGGGAACGAAAGACTGTGCTTCCTTATAGTTTTGCATGACCCATGACAATCAGATGTGGATTTACCTACTGAAAGTTCTGTTTCACAAGTTGGCAAAATAGGCTCAGTGTAATTGTAGGCTGGACACGTAAAATTTAAAGCCCATCTTATAAAAACATAGTAAAACGAAAAGATGTAGTTTAAGCAGGGGTGGTGCCAGTTGAAGGCTATAACCCCCGTCGCAACGCAGTAGCCCCCCGTCGGAAGGTGACAAACTATTTTTTCGGAGAGTTTTGGCATTTATAGTACCTTGAAAACCGCATTTTAGCCCCCTCGTCAGAAGATTCAGCCCCCCGTCGGGAGATTCTTGGCGCCAACCCAGAGCCCAAGAAAAGTGCTCTATTAGGAAACATGGACCGTCCTTGCTCCAGAGACTTCTCTGACTACTTGTCACGGGTTGAGCGATTTTTAGGGACGATACACAGCATGCTAAACCCTGCAAAAATTTTGGTACTTTTGTAGAGTTATCCAAATAAGGAATGTGATAAATGTGTCAAGATTCCAATAAGTATTGCCTTACAGGTCATTAATCGGGGTATTGTGTATTTGCAGGGATGTGCCGATGGGGGCGTGGTGCGTTGCGCTCCCTTCAATATTCTCAAATTTGCAAGAGAGTTCGTCAAAAGTTCGCCAGGCAGCAAGAGGGTTTACCACAGTATTTTCTGTGAAATTGTTGTAGTTAGTCAATTGGTCAGAACGCCCCCCCCCCCTACAGAATGTGTCTCAGCACATCACTCTGTATTTGTGCTGGTTGTTGCACAATTACTCCAAACTTCTGATCGCTCCGCTTATTCCGGCCCTCCCCCCCGTTTATTTCATCTTGAGGAATTCTTTAACCTCACTGTTTGTTAGGACCCCAGCTTATTCGGGACCTAAGAGTATTTTTATAAGCCCCTTTCTCTTAGCTAGTTATTGTATAACAAACTCTCCCCCCCCCCGGCAGTCCTACGAACCTTCGTTTGCCACCAGGAAGTAATCGACACTACAGCCAGCGGTGAGGAGGGGGCTGTTGTACAATCAAAACGACGAAACAGCCTTGCTAACGATTCAGGAAGCGTATCTCAGGAGAAAGCTGTATACATGCAGAAGTAACTTTTGCTAACCAGGAACAAAATACTGTAATTTGACCGTTGGAAAATCTCAACCTGTGTTCTTTCACACTCTGAAGTTCAGATAGGGAACTTCCAAAGGCTACAAGAACCGTGTCATGGGTGAGACGTTATATTCATCGAAATTTTGTGCTTTGTTCTCATATATTGTAGAGTTCGTTAGAAGCTTTTACTTGAAGTTGAAATCAAATGCAGTTTCTTCTTATTCAGTTGGCTTGTTGTGCAAACAAGGAGTTATGACGAACAACTGGTTAGGCCCTCTATTTAAATATGTGCTCCGAAAAATACGTTGTAATTCGAGACGCCCAGTTGTTGTACGAGCTTATTGCTGTAGTTTTCTAGCTAGCCATTATTTTTTTTGGATGCATGGAGTTAAATTTTTCTAAAAGAGGTGAGTTAATTTCGGCTTTTGTAGGCTCCTATAATCAAGTCTAAAACTAAGTGGAACATAAACAAAACTGGGCTCGCATAAGTGTGCAGCATTGTGAAAAGTTGTTGAAGACGAGTTTGGCCACTTCTGAAACAAACGTTTAGACCAGGTGAAGGATATTTATAAATAACAAAAATTTGTATCATTTGTATTTAGGTTTTATTTATTATGTAAAACTGTTTCCTTTTATTTGCTTAAGCAGGTTAGCTTTAATTAGCATTAGTACGCTATACCTTTTTAGAAGTCAACGGTAAATAAATTGATCATATCATATCATATAACTAATTTTATTAGTCAAGAGTCTTTCACGGGAAAATGTTAAGAATCTTCATCCGGGGACTTTCACCATGATACTACACAAACAGGTTTTGGGAATGGTATATATACTAAGCTTGTATCAATTTGGAATGTTCTCAACGCCCCCATCTCAACTCAAATAAACTAGTTATAGAACTAAAATGAACTATACTTTAGAACTGTTCTTAAATAAAACAGCTAGTTAACAATAAAAGTTGAGTTAGACTGTAAATTTGATTCTTTTCATATGCTGTCTTTGCAGAACAAGGTAGCCACTTAGTTTTTAGACTTTTTAGACTTGATACTATCCACATAATTTGGCCATTTGCAGCCTTTTTTGTTTGCATTAAAAAGAGAAAGCAAATATATATGGCATTACCCTCAAATTGGCAGGTGTTTTTAGCAATAGTCTAATATTATATGAGTCTAGCATGCAACTTATATAGGCTATCATTTTGGGTTGTGAAATGCCTGTTTGCACAGATATATCTTGAATATATGGAATAGCAGTGTACCAGTTTGTGCCAGGAAGAAATTGATGTAAGGGCATCAATTTGCGCACCTGCCTTTGTCTGAACAAGTGATTACCCTTACTTATTTGGAATTGCATGTTTCAATGTTATTGCTGAAGCATGTCAAATGTCTCATTTAAGATAAGCCAGGATTAACCAGAGTTATGAAAGCAGAAGTTGACAGTCACTAGTGTTACAGTTGTGACAGCAAAGTTTGTATTTGGCATGCCTGATTACACAGTTATTGTTGATGTTGGCACTGGTGGTTTTTCACTCATGCTGGGGATTTTGCATTTGTGTGGACATGTGCATGTGTTCCCAGGCATAGACTGGTGTACAACAGCAAGTGTACTGACAATACTGCAAGGCTGTAACTATTGTTGGAATTTTACTGACCAAAGCACCTTGTCATTATGGTTGTTTTCTTTACTGGCTGTGTGAAGCTGCTGAAGCTTGCAATTGGGTCATTTCATGTAATGTCACCCAGCCATTTAACACACCATCACAGAATTCCATGAAATTTTTGTATCCAAGTAGAATCTAATGTTAAAAGAGCCCATTGGAATTTTTTTTTTAATTTATAGCCATTTTTATTTTATGACTTATAAATATGCCCATACATTCCCATACAAAATGTTGTGCTGCTAAAACATTTTCAACCTTCTCCAATATGACAGTAAATCACTCTTGATAAGGTAGGAAGACAAAATTTGAGAATGAGGTGCTTCTATATGTGCTGATTTAATATGTCTTGCTGGAAAGGTAATTAGAGGCCTCTTACTTTTGTAAAAGACCCCAAATTTGAATGAACCTTTTTTGGAGTGACATTTACCAGGCCTCAGATTTCGTAGCCCGGCCCCCCAAAGTGTACAAACCTATACCATGAAACTGAAAGCATTTTATGATACTAGATGAATATAAAGAATAACCAAGAGAGTTTGGTAATGGTACTAGAAGTAGCTTTTCTATGACTGCCCCTTTCATATTGTTTATATATTTCTCAAAACTACTTATGAAAATTGATTGTTGGACGATAACTATCATTCAAGAAACAAAATATAGTACAGAAATTACATTTGCCCTCTTGAATTCATATAAGTGAAATGTGTATGGCAGTGCTTCTCAACCTTTTTGACCCACTTCACCCCTTTAAGAAACAATTCTCAACTATTCACCCCCACCACAACAAATCGTCATATTATGGAAAATTAAAACTAGGAGATAATAACATCGGGTGTATCCTATAACAAAGCACAAATGCTGTATTTTAACAACAAAAGTTCTTTTTTTCACAAATGCTGTATTTTAACAACAAAAGTTCTTTTTTTCACAGCATAAAGGGTGTTATTTTAGTCTGTAATAAGTTATTACTAAAAGCAAATAACATAATTATCAATGCGAGCCTTGGGCTTGATGTCGATCAACAAGAGTTTCTATACTTGGTACAAGCTTTGTTAATTTTAGCCGTAGGTCACGATTTATAATGATCTGAAATGACAGGAAACCCGTATTATACAGTGGAAACCAAACTATCTGCCCAATCACAACTTCACCCCTTTGTGTATAATTCACCCCCAATTCCCCCTTTTTCAAAACTTCACTCCTTAGTATCTCAAATTCACCCCAAGGGGTGCATTTGCACCCCGGTTGAGAACCACTGGTGTATGGGATGCAGAAGTAAGTGTACTCCCAAGATTTTCATTTCAATTTTGTCAAATTTCTGTCTGCTAACGTTGCATTGTCTACCAGAAACTGTACATGGTGCAGCAATTGTGCAGATAATCTTTTTTTTGGAATCCAACATAAATCTTCATTATCAGGCCAATGAAGTAACCTGGTAGGTCCACTCGGGTGCATAAATTTAATGAGCATATCTAATTCTTCCTCATTCTTTTCCAGAACAACACCTATCCATCATCTACCATCGTATATGCACGCCACATAGTCAAAATGCAAGTACTAATAGCTACCTTATTTCCACTACCATAGAGGTCATGAACAAGTTCACACTGAATATCCTTGCTACAACTTCTTGTAGCAATTTTTTTTCAATTATTGGCTCAAGCTGGTCAAAACTTTGAGTGCCAGGTACAGCTTTTGTGACCTCAAACCTTTTCTCCATTCTTTGTCTTGCTTCCAACACTTCATCTTTTGCAACAAAGAAAAACATAATGTGTTGAATATTACCCCTACAAAATTCAAACATGCTATGAGCATGTAAAATTTGGTTGCTAATGCTACGCTGTAGGCTGGCCTTTGCGCCTAGATGCTTTATAGTTCCACTTATGCCATCACATGGCTGCGTTCCATGATTGGTAGCAAAAAAGTTCCATTTTGCACTAACTTTGAAATCCTTCTTTTGCATATATAGGTTAAGAAAAATGTTCTTATTTTTGTATTGAGCACAACAACCATCACTAAAATATTTGATAGTCTCAAGTCTTGGAATCCTATATAGAAGGTCATTAATAACAGCTTTCTGCACCAGGTGAACAAATGCAACATCATGATTGTGGTCATCTGATATAATGCAGTAGAATCTATGAATCAATGAGCCTTCTTCAATGCAGTAACTGACAACAGGATGGTGGGTGCACTGACTATCATTCCAATGAACCCCTGCACTTCATCCTGCATAACAAATTTGTACCTTTCTGCAAAATCACTCAAGAACAATGCAGCTTCTTCCTCCAAATCTTGCTTTCTCTCCTTTAAATACTTTGCCTGTGCTTTTGCAATATAAGAATGAGTAATTAGTTTTTCTGAATTTCTCACATTGTGATCAATATAGTCTTCCACTGAATCTTGCTGAATCATCATTGTAGAGTGATCTGTAATTGTCCATTGCAAAACTGTGTAATGCTTCCTTTATCACAATCTTGCAAACTTTCTTTAACAGCCCTCTGTAAGCCAACAAAATTATTTGGGCAATTTTTGCATCTTCTAATCATGCAGTTTTGATTTTCAGTGTCACAAACAAGATACTGAATCAAATCTTTATAACCTAGCCTCACTAGTGCAAGGAGTAGCTTCATGTTTTGGTGTATTACACAAACACAAACTGAATGAGTGCCAGCTGCACCAGCCAAAATACACAATTGTGGTCTCAAGGAACAAAACATTGAGAACCCCAGTTTTATTTCTGGATGTTTTGCCTTAAAAGCGGCAAACAATTCATTCAAGTTGCACAGTATGAGACGTTTTTGCTTGTGCTGGTAGGAACCAATACCTACAGAGTCTCTTTCCCAGCATCTCTCTTGTTAGTTCCTCATTATGATAGAAACTATTTACCAACTGGGATGTTGCACTTAAAAGCTCTTTCCCTTGTTTAAGGTCAGGCAATGACAATATGCCTTTCTCCAAAGCTAGACTTTTGGTACAGGTAGTGGGGTAGTGACAGTGTTACTATCAAGGAGACATTAGGACGCCTCCACCTCCACGAGTCTGGAGTAGTACCTTGAGCAAGTGCAAGTAACTCCTAAGCTCCCCATATCAGGGTTACGATGAAGTTGTCGGGAGTAGGACAATGGATATGAGTGCTGACACATAAGTGCTGTACCTCTAGATGCTTGGCGGATGATCAACTATGTTTGACAACGGCAAGGATCACATACCTTAGTTAGTTAGGTACTGCCGTGGAAGAGAATTGGGGACCTCACCACTATCTTACCCAAGAATAATCATGGTTAACCAAATGTTTTATCAAGACAACGGCGTTAAGGGGATGCTTTTGAATAGAAGTTGTTCCTCGCCCGGTAGGGTGTTCCATGCGCAACAGGTGGACCCAGATCGTCAGCCAGCGACTGTTAGCAACAAAGATATGTTAAAAAATAGCAACATGGAATGTAAGAACTCTCTATCAGAAAGGAAAATTGGCCAATGTACAACAAGAGATGGATCGTTTACAAATTGACATATTAGGGCTATGTGAGATTAGATGGACAGGTGGAGGTAAAATAACTAGCGAAAACACAACAATAATTTATTCCGGAGGAGACAGCCATTTAAGAGGTGTAGGTTTTATCTTAACTAAAGATGTGGCTGCTGCATTGATAGGGTATTGGGCATTATCTGATAGAGTGTTGCTCATAAAGATAAAAGGAAGGCCTTTCAATGTATGCATTATTCAAGCGTATGCACCAACAGCAGACAGTTCAGAAGAAGACATTCAGGACTTTTACGGACAATTGGATCAAGCAAAGAAACAGTGTAAATCACAAGACATTTTGATCGTTATGGGTGATTTTAATGCCAAA
>OLMO02000325.1:3027495-3041799 GCA_900291935.2 Cassiopea xamachana
ATGGCTTGTTGTATAGCAAAAAATTCACTATCCATCTCTGGTGTCCATACAAAGTGTACATCTTTCTTGAGAAGGCTTCTCATGACATGGGTTTTCTGTGCAAGGTTGGAAGTGAAATTATTCATGAAATTTACACTGCCCAAGAAACTCTGTAGTTCTTGTTTATTTTCTGGTGGAGTCATATTTAGGATTGCTTGTACCTTTTTGGGGCATGGTTTTATACCCTTGGTGGAAACAACACGACCAAAATATTCGATCTCCTGCTTCTTGATGCTACATTTTTCAGGATTGAACTTAATCCCTGCAGCTTGGGCACGGCTCACTGTCTCCAGTAGATGTATATCATGCCGTTCCTCTGTGGAGCCCTGCACTTTTACATCATCTGCACAAGGAAAAGTTCCTGGAATGCCAGCTAATGCTTTGTCCATTTGAGCCTGAAATATTTCGGCAGATACAGAAAGACCAAAGGGGAGACGCACAAAGCAGTATTTTTTGAATGGTGTGTTAAAGGCTGTCAATAGCTGGCTTTCAGGTGATAACTTCTGTGTCCAGTAACCACTTTTGGCATCAAGGGTTGAGAAGAATCTGCCATTATTAAAAGTGCTTTGAGCATCTTCCCATGAAGCTGTGTAATGGAGTTTTCGAATAAGGCCTTTATTTAAGTTCTTGGGATCCAGGCACAATCGAAGATCGCCATTTTTCTTGGTCACAATTACTAGGTTGTGAACCCAATCTGTAGTTTCCGGGCATTCTCTGATAATTCCATCCTTCTCCATCTTATCAAGCTCCATTTTTAGCTTGGGAAGTGTGCTGTGTGGTACGGCTCTGGGTGGAAGTTGCACAGGCTTTGAATCAGGTGATAGTTTGAGCTCTGCTTCACCTTCAAAATGTCCAACTGTCCCATCAAACATGTCTGGAAATATGCTTTTCAGGTCCAAAAAAGCATCCCCTGTACTTTTTCCAAGAGGCAAATATTTCATCCACTTCCTTCTAAGACCATTGTAGTCATAATCTGATTCTTCAGTTATGTGCACTGCATCAATATCAGAATTAATGCTTCGTAGCATACAGCTATCAGCAATGTGGATGAGTTTGAATGTGTGGCAAAAATCAAGACCTAAAATCAGCTCAGTCCCAAGCTCAGTGATGACGATAGTAGTATGATGTGTTTCACCATTGCAAGTGACCTTCAATGTAAGTGAACCAATGGCTTTCATATCTGTCCCAGTAACACCTCTAAGTTTCATCTTGGTAGGTTCAATGTCTTTCAAGTTGATGTGTATATCTTGGAGAAGAGATTGTGGCATACATGTTACCATTGCTCCGGTGTCAACTTTTCCTGGAATTGTTTGTTGCTGGCTGCCATAAAATGTAACATCAGCAACGATTTCACGGGCAACCTTGCTTGCCACAACTGTGCTCTGTTCCAAATAGTCAAAATCATCTTCACTATCTGTGATGGATTGGCAGTCAGCTTCCACGGTATTGGCCTGTTTTTCGTACGTTTTCTGGTGACACACTTTGCTATAGTGCCCTTTTTTATTGCAGTAGTGACATTGAGCTTCACGAGCTGGGCAGTCTTGCTTTTTATGTGTAATGCCGCCGCACCAGCCACAAATACGTTTGCTAGTTCCTTTATGGGACTGATATGCTTGTTGGTTTTTGGGCTGCCTATGGAAAGATTTGCTGCCTTTTCGCTGAGAACGTTTTGTAGGATCATGAGTGTATGTTGGTGTTATCTGCACATCACTGAAGTGTTGCATAGTAACATCAATAGCCTCATGCTGACGAAGAGTATTAAGGCACACTTTTACTGTGACGCCTTTACCAAATCCCATCAACTTCCGCTTACATTCTATGTTAATACACCCATGGATGAGTTTATCAGTAATAAGAAAATTGCTGTTTGCAGGAAATTGAGCTTGTCTATGTAGCTCAAGGATACGACTATAAAAGGTGGTTGTATTCTCACCTGGTATCTGCTTGGCGTTGTAGAAGTCTTCCCTTGCCTCTCGGAAATGAGTGGTGTGCGTAAGGCATTCTTCTAGACAGGACAGGAGTTTGTTCACCGTATCAATGGTTAACTCTGGGTCCTCACTTTGCCTTGCTTCGACAAGCTGCTCAGCATGGGCACCCGCCCATATATAAACATGGTTCAATTGCACGGCAGCAGTTGCATCTGCTAACGGTCCGCCTACTATTCGCTCGACCTCCTTCTTCCACCTCCTAAACTGTGTGTATGCTTCTTTTGAAGTCCAATCCACCAGTGTTTGGGGTTTGTAACCAGTAGCCATACTGTAGGGCGTTGGGCAAGGAACTTATTAGCGAGTGGCCTAGGAGCATAGGCCTATTATTACAACGGTCGTTAAGCTGAGTAAAAGCAAATGGCATTAAACGAATTGCCGAAACTGCTGAACTCCAAACTATGAGCTGCGATCGAGGATGACGGTCACCATGTTGTAGTTGTGTAGGACAAGAGAAAGAGTTTCTATTTTATAGCGAGCATCTCATTCAAAATCACAACAAAACAATAATATAAGAGAGGATTACGTACGTGCACGAACAAAACATGGAAACATGGAAACATGGAACAGAACAAAGGGACATCCATGACTCACATGACATGAACAACTGATATCATAACAATGGTGTTATGCATAACTGTTTCCTCCTTTGGCTCTAGTCTATGCAGAGAAATATCCAGTGACTTAGATACCTTTTCTTTTATAGTAGCAATTGCCGTACCTATTTTTCTTTTTCCTTGCTGAATCTTGCTACATGAGGACTGAGAATGGAACTTTAAAGGTGACGATCCAATTGTTGACAGACAATCAGACAATCTACCTCTTTCCTCTTCAGTAGAAACTGACTTGTCTAAACCTGCAATGTCATTGTCAACTTTGTCCTCATCAGACTGTAAAGGTGAAAGGGACTCATCTGGCTCCTGTAGAACACTTGAAATCTTGCCCCTGCATTTTAGGCAAAGTTTCGTTCCAGGAATTAGGATCAATCCAATACTTGAAGCCTCTCTAGTCAATGCTATTGATATTGTTCGAAGGGATCCTTTCCTGGTACTTTTTGTGCATTTCCTAAGGGATCACAACACACCCTCATAAAAGGCTCAAACTTGTCAATCAAATACTTCAGATGGTGAAGGCAAACAGTTTCAATATCAGCTAAAATGCCATTCTGGAGTTTGATTAATTGCTGATCCATCTCATCCAGGTCTTGAAACCTGAGCAAGTCGTTGTGATAGGTTTGAGAAGTTTTATGGCACTCCCAATTCATTGCAGTGCCAATAGAGCATGGATCCATGTCTAAAATATAGATAATGTAACTAGCATTCTATTCAGCTTGGACAAAAAGACCCTCAAGAAGGAGTACACAGATCTTGTTCATTTTCTGCAGTTCTTCACTTGAGGGACAACTTTCTTCATTTTTGCTAATGAGCCTCGCCAGATAGAAAACCTTGCAAATATGATATACTGAAATACCAATTTGAGGACAATTCAAACACTTTCAAGCCTATTATTTTCAATAAAAGTGAGCAGCTTGATTCTTTTAAAAGCAAGCAATAAAAAGCACACGATATTCCCTTTTTGGGCTATGGTGCAGTAAGCAAGGACTAAAAGGTTAGAAGATGATGGAGCCCAAACCACTTTGAATATTGAAAAGCAACTCAAGCCAAAACTCATGGTGTAAATCGCCACAAGTATTTTCAAACAATTCTGTGATGGTAGGTTGAATACACTATTTGTTGTGATGATACAAAATAATCTTTTTTTATAGACAACACTCTTATTTATAGTCACAGCAGTGAGTGGGGAGATATTTTCCCTTTCCATGGGAGGGGCTATGCAAAACATAAATTAGAAAGCACTGCCCCAATCCAAAGGATGCTATAGGAATTTCTACTATGTGTGGAAAAAACATGCATTCTTGAGACCTACAACAATATTCCTCCTATTGCATTTTATCATAATGTTGTCGCAACTGGGTAGAAAGTGGCCTCCTTTCATCAAGTACTTTATACATGAAGGACACAGAGTACCACTTCATATTTTGGTACAGGATAAGTTGCCATCCACTTCATAAGTGTTAAAGCAATTTATCCTGTACCAAAATATTAATAAATATCTTAGGTGTGAGCTTGTACTTTTATAGGGGAGGGCAACTTCTGGGGGGCACTTCAAAAACCATTGAAAAAGTGGTGGCTCTTTGAAGCGTATTATGAAAAAAACTAAACTAGGTGTGTAAGATATGACTGCATTTTTGAAATCTATATAAGGAATTGCATCTAATTAGAAATTTTGAATATGATATCTCAGACCTGTAACTTTCTATCAAGACTTGAACTTCAATGAAAATTCACTGCGTAAAATAGCTTGGCTGTTGGGGTTGAAGGCCTGAAAGTGAACATGGTCATGGAATCCAAACCACTTAAAATATCAACGACTAATTTTCAACAATCATTCATGGCATTCATTGCTACAAGTATGGAAGTTTTCAAACAATTCTATGATAGTTGGTTAAACATCTTTCTTTTTTGGGATGATTTGGCATGGAATGACCCAATTTGTAGTGCTAAGCTATAAACCTTGGTAGTATGGTAAACTTATGCTTTCAAACTCTGTTGGTACCTTTCTGTAACAGTGCATGTACTACTAAAGAATAACTGGGATTTGCATCTTGCTCTAATGGGAAATTACCTTAACTTACCAATGGCATACCTATCTCTGGATAAACGAGAGTATGAAAGAAAGTCAGTTTGGAGTCAATCTGAGTGAAGCTCATGGGTGTCTGACCAAGATACTTTCTTCCACTTGCTATGTCTGGTAAAAAGCTGACATGACCTATCAAATTCCTTGCAACTCATAGCAAGCTTGATGTTGAGACATGCATTCTAAGCCAAAGTAAAGGGCATGGATTTGAAATTTTTTCTGGGGGCTTAGCCCCCAAACCCCACCGATTCTTTATGTGCCAAGTTTTTCAATAGATTTGTATACACTAGGGGGATATTTTGTTATACACAAAATAGTTGAAGTGGCTGAAAACAACAGAGTTGCAAGATGAGGAGTGAACTATTGTTAAAAATTTAAGTGTACAAGGTCTTTCAATAAGACTTGAATGTTGCTTTTCACCATCAAATGAAAATGACAGGATTTTAGTTTGCAGAAAAACCAGTTAAAGTAATAATCCACAATTTTTAGCTCCAAAATTCTCAACTTCAACATTGGTCATGTTTTGAGGGATCCGTTGGGCCTAAAAGTCTGGCAAACATGCTGCTTGCAATGGACGAAACCAATGCAGAAAAGTGTATGGAAAAATTGCAGGATATCATGTTTCAAGAAACAAAAGAAAGTGAGCCATTCATCTTTCCACATGTCAATACAACCCCTCACAAATCAATATTTACCAAAATTTACCTTAGCATCCATAAGATCAGCGCCCTTCCATATCCAGTGCAGAGCCCCAATGTTCACATAATTGAAAATGTTCTTTTGCGGATAAAAAACCAAATGAATCCTGATGCACGAGACCCTTCAAGGTCCAAGCAACAACTTGTTGAAAGAGTTTTTGAAGAATAGAGAAAAATCACAGTGTTCTTCAGAAAATACTTTTGAGCATCCATTCCAAAGTAACTTTCAACTGTTGTTACAGTGAGACTTCACAAAATATTAATTTTATTTACAAGTTGCATTAATATTTTAATTTAAAACTTTGGAAGTCAAACAGTTATATTTGAACCATGGCTTAAATACGTTAGTCTTCTTATTTGTGTGCCCTTTGCCCAATAAAACACAGTTGAATCAGAGAACAATAAATTTCATTGGCGCCATCCACCATTTATTGGCTTCAGACGTGCTGTAGTACTTTTGCCCCCCCCCTAGTGTACTTTCTTTTATTTACTAGCATTCATAAAGACAGATCTACAGAATTGGGCTTGGAAAAAGTAAGAATGATAGCTCTGCAACAAATGGACATACTGTGCTTTTGCTGAGTTTCCTAACAAATTTAGGGATGTGGCATAGAAAGCTTTACCTGTCATGCTTAATCTGAAACCACGCTGCTCCGCGGGACCACAGGTAGAAAAAGCTTCTTGTAGGGGACTGTCATGTATAATATTTTGAAGAGCTTGGGAGTCACTGATCTACACATTAAGTGACAGCTTGTAAAATATTTGGGATGCTCCACCTACAAGTTCCTCTAAGAGGTACACTCCTGCCTATAAGTTAGTTGTAATTGATTTTATTGCACATGTGTGCACAATAAATGGAATTACCACTAATGTATGTCTTGTAAAGCTTTAAGATAATTTTGAAATTAGTCAAGCATTCTACTGCATGGGCATGCTTGAATATGCACATCTAGAATTTAACCTATAGTTTTATTCTGATGTGATGTTCAGTTTCAGTTGGTACCTATCTTTCACACATATGAAACTGAAGTATGTAGATCAGATCTTCTACCTCCAACACTCTCTTGATAGCCACATTTTTTCTTTCTAAGGTACTGCTGGCTCTATGAACTATATTTGTGTTTACATTCTAGATTGGGATGAGTTCTCTTTCTCTGTCTGAGAGTGCAAGCATTTATTTTTTCATATTTTTGTATTAGTTCTGTGGGTAAAGTGATAGATGAGTGCTTCACTTTGTTGGAAATGGACCATTTCATTTCATATTCCTTATTTACCATTGGTTTGTTTCTAGTATGTTTATACTAATTAAGCCAATATCAAGTACTTTCCTATTTACTCTCTTGTAATGACAAGTTTCTGTTTTTTAGCCAATATAAAAGCCAAAGTTATTTTTGAATATAATGCCAGCCAAGAAGATGAGCTGACACTTGCAGTGGGAGACATTGTTAAAATCATAGATCAGAGTGATGATGGTTGGTGGGAAGGGGAATTGAATGGAAAGCATGGGATGTTTCCAGAAAACTTTGTTGAAGTAATTGATGAAGTGCCAATCAATAGTAAGCTGTTCAGTAAACTTTTTAGTAAGCTTTTGACTAAGCTTTTCAGTAAACTTTTTAGTAAGTTGTTTAGTAAGCTTTTCATTTTGTTTTCAAGGCAGTTTAGAATGATAAATTTAAGCAACACTTTCTGTAGATTTGCTATCTTTCAATTGTGTCATCTATAGTTAGCTTAGACTGTCACTTCCTTTCAAGAGTATTCTAATGTGCACCAGCATTTCCTAGTTCTTTTGCTATATTGTGGTATTATCTTGTCAAACATATAGTTGATACAAAGGCAGTTCTGGGATGCCTCCATCTGTTCTCATGGCCCAGTAGTTTTAGCTACTTGTGTGTCAAACTTTTTGAATTGAAAACTTTCAGGGCTTAGATCATGCATGAAGTGTGTTCCACACCTTAGCTTTGCAGAGAGCTTAGAAGGGGAAATATGAAGCTTATGTTTGCTCTTATTAAATCACTGATTTTGGACTTACATTTGCATTTCATCAGCCCACGATTTTGGCAATGAAAATATATGCACCTTTCATATTTTTAGATGCAGTATGCCATTATGCTATAACTGTAGTCAAATAAACTTCTAGACATACTACACAAATGTGCAATCCCCTCATTTTTATTCATAAATTCAGAATATTTTGTGGAAAGCTTGTAGAAAAGAATTTTTATTTGACGTGTAGATATACCAAAGCCAGCTCCAATTGCTAAGCCACCAAAAGTAACAGCAAGAGTAACATTTGATTATGATGCAGAAGAAACAGATGAGCTTAATTTAAGAGAAGGGGACGTAATTCAAATATTGGATCAAGAAGATGAGGGCTGGTGGGAAGGACTTTGCAATGGAAAAAGGGGGATGTTTCCTTCTAATTTTGTCAAAATTATTGATGATTCAACTGCGAAGGCAGTGCCTGTACCAATGGATATTGCAGAAAGTGAAGCAAAGCCACATGAGATGGAGGAGAAGGTGGAGGAGAAGAAGGTAGATGAATTGATAAGATTTGATGAAAAACCAGCACCAGCTGTTTTGTCAGCAAATGCTACACCTCATCCAGTTGCAGTTGAAGAAGGTATGATAGTACTACAAGATTTACACGCAGAATGATATTACCATTTCCCCTTTGACCTGTAAGTCAAGGTTTTAAATTGTTCGCTAATCCATAGGAATTGGTGCAGTTATATTTAAGTCAGTTCTCAACTAAGAGATATCATTGTTGTTGACTAGATGAAACTTGTATGACCTTGAAATTATTTATTCTTGTCACAATTTCCTGTAGTAACTTTTGATAAATTGATTTGTAAACGTTGGAACAAATATAAAGGGCTGGAGGCCTTACAACACTAAGAATTCACAACAGCAGTTCCTCCGCAATGTTGAAAGCAACTCGATAAGTCCAAAAACTATGTTAACGACTGGTGACGTCTAATTTCTTGAAACCTCTCAATGGTCATTAAAGGCATTGATTTTGCTCATCGTAAATTGATAAATGGTGCTAGTATCTAGTTTTTCGCATTTGTTCACGCTATTTCGCCCACTGCGATGAAAGATCTTTGTTCAAAAATATTATAATATAGAAAAGCACTTCCCATGCCTTCCGCCAAAATAGTTATCTTAAACGTCACCTAGTTCTGAAACCGGAGCTGTTAATTAGTTGGACGAAGTTTTTTGCAGTGTTAGTCGACATAGAGACAATTAAAAATGGGTAAGGGTGGTTTCTCAGGACAATTGAAGAAATTGCAAAGAAACATGGGAATTTTATGTGGTGAAAATTTTGTGCCCGCAATAAGTATTCGCTGAAAGCTCATTCTAATTGCAAAAGCTCAATGAAGAAAACAGTCACAACCTTCGCTGATTGATTGTATTGAAGTGCGACATAGGAAGGCAAAGTAGAAAACAGCACAGAACCAGACGTTGATGAGTGCGAGAAATGATAAGATAGCGACGATGGTGGAGAATTCATATCCCGATAGTTTTAAAGATGCATACATACTTCTTTATTCGTTTGTAGCTTCTATCCACACGTAGCCGGTGTTTTTCTTTACCATAAGCGTATCTTTTAAAAAAACTTTTGAAAGCTCCGTATTCGTGGATACGTTTGGACGGCGAGAATGTCGATTTTTCAAATTGGTTACGTCACATCTTTGCCCTCTATGTACAGTCCTCTGGAAAACAACTATGGCCTTATTTCTACCAGAAATGTTCTATTGCCAGGAATGATTTAATCGAATTGGAAATTATTCATAGTATTGAAGTTTCATCTTGAAAGCACTGAAAATGCAAAGAAATTTTTTATTTTTCCCACCTCTTCAGCTGCGAAAGACTTTTCACGCAAAAATTGAACTTTTTTCTCGGTCGTGAAAGTTGTTAGCCGTGAAGTTTGCAGAGAATATTGGAACTTGTGAGAGCTTATCCCAAACTTTTGCGAATTTTTCTCACGAAGCTTTATGCCCGCAAATGTGAAAAAGCCCTTATAGAAACGTGTAGACGCGGTTATTGTTTTCAAAAGCTTCACGTATCCAGCGCTTTCAACGATATTTAGAGTAAGTGGCCGATCATAAACATTAAGTGACTGTGTCCCATAAAGTGCCACCCATTTTGTGTAATTTTTCACGTCATTTTAAGTCGAAGTAAATTGTAGTTTAGGCAGAAGTAGCTGACGATAAATCACCGGTAGCCGCTTTCTTTTGAAAGCTTATTGATATCTTATCGACCCAAATTTTTTTCTAAATTGGTTAGAAATTATGCATATTTGAGAAATCCAAATACGTGTGGACGTTATCACTTTTCATAGTTGTTTTTGTTATCTTTTGTCAATTGAAAAAGATTCTTTTTTGCAAATAAGCGTATGCAAACGAATCCACCCGTGAGTACCACACATTTACTTTAATTATTTTGGATGCCCTTTGTATAAACAATGTATTTGTGCTTAGAAACTAAAAAAGCAAGGATAACCAGTGGAATGGGGTTCGCAATTTCAAATATGGATTTGTCTAAAGCTAAGCTCCGACCAGTGTCCTTATCTAGCGATTTGAAAAAGGCAGCAGAGTCAGCAGATTCGTTTGAGAAGAGCACGCCAGTTTCCAAAGCAAGGATTTCACACGATGTAAGTACTAGCCATGTATTTGTAGATATCAATGTTCCAGATACTGTGTTATGTGTGTTGCGTTTCTGAACCACCAGTATCTCCACATATATTGTTTGCATACCTCACAGTTGTTATGCATATCAACAGTTATCGCTAACTTAACTATGTCACAGATGTTGTGGGAGAGTCCCATGCCCATTCAAACAATTTGGTAGAGCTTTTTGTTGAAGTTTATTGCACATACAGTAGTATCCTGCATGTAAGAAACAAGCTTTTCACTTTCAGGTCTGATGCGTTTCTTATAAAAGGAGATAAAAACTTCAAATCAGGGATAAATTTCTTTTTAGAAAACAATTCTATACCATTCACCAGTGAAGTAGTACTGTGTAGACTGATTACTAAAGTGCAAAGACTGAGGTTTATACAGCATTTGTGTAGTATGTTTTTGAAATGGTTAATATATCCAGTATTTGTTCATACATTTGTTTATTTCTTCATACCTTACTGTTCATACTATGTTGATTTGTGTCTCAGACTGGAAATACTAAAAGAAATGCACCCGCTCCTCCACCATCTGAAAGTAAGTCAATTTATGTAGACTTATTTAAGTCATGCAAAAATTTAATTTCTACGCAAATAGCATTGAATTGCATGCAAGGATATCTGGCACAGTTTTATTTGCCATATCGTTTGTTCACGCAGATCTTTATTGGATACCAATAGCTATGCTAGTGGTGTATTTTTGTCAAGTGACATTTCATAAGTTTAGTAAGATTATAATCTACATGTATTCTTTAATTTTCTAGCATAGACATGATTCATTCAGTGTCTATTTGATGTATTCTTTACGCCCAGAATCTAATTTCTAAACCCCCTAAAATTTCTAAAATATCCACACAGTACAACCTAATTCCAGACCCCCAGTTTATTGTTTTTGAATCTGTAGTTCGATTGAGTACTATGCATCTTGACAAAGTGGTGTTTTTTATTTTTTCTCACCGTTGAAATGACTGGTAAAACTCATTCTTAGTCCGATTATAATTGATTATAGATCTCACCCAATCCTTCTATTCCAACTCGTTCTTTTATCAGGTATTCAAGAATTTTTCAACCCCTCCATAGCAAGTTTTGGTTTATATTGTTATTCTCTTATCATGAAGCGGAAAAAAGATTTCGTTTATCAAATCTGATAGATATGTTATTTCTTCTTTCATATTCATCAACAGCAGCTGAAGAACGATACAAGGTAAAGTTTGACTATATGCCGGAAAATGATGATGAGTTGGCTTTGCACGTGGGAGATGTAGTTGTTGTAACAGATAAGAACGTTTCAGATGGTTGGTGGGAAGGCTCCAGTAATGGCAAATCTGGCTTTTTTCCAAATAATTTTCTGGAAGAAACACCTGTTGCAGATGCAGCACCGAAGGACAAGGTATTTCTTTTGATATTTTCATTTATGTTTCTGATGTTTTCAATCCTCGATTTGCTCCTCCATTATGCCAACAAACTTGCCATTTGGCTGCCTCCATGTGTAACCGACAACCATTCTTCATTTATTATGTATCCGACAACCATTCTTCATTTTATTATGCTGAATTTCCTTGAATATATTAAACTTTGGATTTGATAATTATATTTCATTTCTGCAATATTGTTTTTATTCATATACTCTCAGGTGCCAAATAGATGTCCCCCCGCTTATTAATTTTTCGATTTTTTTCCAACCCCCTGACCGTATTAGGATCCCCTTTTGTTAATTTTAGGAAAATTTCCTTTTTTACGAACCTCTGATTTCATTCCATTTCTTTGTTAGTACTATTCACGCCCAATATTCAAAGCAAAATAGAGTGCTTCTGTATGTATTTTAGCTCTATGCTTTATGAAAGCCTGTTTTTGTTCTTTCCATCGTTTTATAACCATTAAAAGCCATTTCTCAAATTCCGACCACGCCTGTTTATTAAATTTTAGAATTTTTTCCAACCCCCTCGTTTATTAGGACCCCTCCGTTTACTTGGCACTTGAGAGTACCGACTATCCTCATAGATGGCTTTGAAGTGATTATTTCATTATTTGTAGTACTTATTTATTATTTGGTTATAGCTAGTACCAAAGAAGCCATTACTTCCAGCTGCAAGCAAAGCACCTCCACTTCCTTGTACGTTTTTTTGCTACTTTTTTCATAGATTTTCTTTCCTATTTCCGGACAATAGTCGTCTGAAAACAAATGTAGTTTTAAAATTTAACTAGATGAGCCTGTTGAAAGCACAATATGAAGAATTTCGTGAGATAGTATTCGCAAAGTATTATTTTGCTAACGGTAGACTAGGGTGAATCATCAAATACACCAGATAGTATGATGAAATGAATGGCATTGATGAAAATATTGAGAATATCTCTTTATCGTAAATTTGTTTTTTTTCAAAATGCGACACAAAATGTCAAGTTTGAAGTCACTTTTCGTTAAATTTTGATAAATAGGCAGTAAGATATACTCAAAATTCCATTCCATTCCCATCGAAATTTTTTTAAATTCCATTGTTTCATTATTGCATCCAAAATGTTAGAGGTAGAATTCAAATTCGAGTTTACAAGATTAACAAAAAATGGTTTAGCCCATTTTAGCCAGTTTATTTTTGTAATAGTTAAGAAATCTCAGGTTCAGTTTTGTGAAAAGTTAAGAAGATTGACGCCCAGGAAAAAAGGCTTTTAGAAAAAGAACGTGTATATTTGCTGTACCTGGGTAACTATTCATGGAAGTTGCAAATATTTGTTGCTGCCTATTTTCCTATTTTCCCACAAAATATTTCAGCAGCAAAATTAAACTTCCGCTATTCTCAAAATCTCTCGAAGTTAAATAATAGTATTAGTCCAGTGGATTCTCTGTAATTCAAACTCCATCAGGATTTGTGAAACTGCTCGAATCACAAAATATTCGATTTATACGAGATTCCCAAAACTCAGGATTTTTTCTCAGTTGTCCACAAATCCTCATTTTGTACCCATTTCCTACTTAGTCTCATGTTGCCCGGCAGTTTTAAATAAACAAAAACAATTTTCCTTAATTATTTTGGTCTTGCGGTAAGAACACAACACAAAAATAGTTAGTACCGTCAGTCTTCCAGTGTCTTTTAAAGAATTTCGGCCATAGTGCCTACCCTTACTGGACTAAATAATTCTTTGTGCATGTTAAGTAATAGTTTCAAGCCTATCTTACAAGTAAATAGCATAGAAGAATTTGAATGAAACAGAATTTGTAGGATTTAATGAAAGGAAGTACTGTTACCAACTTATTTGCTTAGGCAACTGACAAACTTGGTCGAATTACAAGAAGTTCAAATTACAAAAGTTCGAGTTATAACGGCTCTCATGTATGGAGTTTCAAGGGACGTGAGAGTTTTGTTCGAATTAGTAAAAGTTCGGATTACACGAGTTCGCTGTAGTAATACTATTATCTTAGCATTTTCAACAAAATTAACTGTCCTGTCGGCATAATAGAGGAAGGGAATGGGCTCACCAAAATGGCATGAAACCTGAGCTTTGGCTATTCATTTTCTAGATAGTTTGTTGTAGTTTTTGCTTCGTCATTGCTCGTTTTTATTGAAAGACACTTTTCCAGCTCGGGAGCCAAAACCAAACCAACCAGAAGCTAAAGCTCCTCAATCCCGGAAGCCTTTGCTGCCTGATTCCAGAAAACCAATTACATCTGAAGTAGACAAGTCTCCTGTTCCTGATTTGATTAAGCAAGCTGTCCCGGAGACCAAGAAGCCAGCTTTGCCAGACTTGAAAAAACCTGCTCTCCCAGGAGATAAAAAACCAGAAGGCTTTAAGAAGCCCCCACCCCCGACTTCAAAACTTAGGAGTGTTCCTCCACGGCCAAACGAAAAGCCTCTTCTGGATAATAATGATGGTGGCGATTCGGACAATAGCAAGTTAAATATCACTGGCCCGATAAGCAGAGTACCCTCCATTGGAAAGAAACCAGTTCCTCCTCCCCAGTCAAATGGATTGGGCATTGCTCGTTCGGGAAGCATCAAGAAACCTCCTCCAGCACCACACACAGAGTCAAAGCCAGATGTTAAGTCTGTGCATAAAACTTTACCGGCTAAACCACAGCCATTGCAATCCAGTACATCAATTGAAAATGAGGGTTTGTAATTATGTTAGCACTGTATGCTACAACGATTTATATAAGTATATATATACATATATATATATATATATATATATATATATATATATATATATATAT
>OLMO02000325.1:3042260-3068548 GCA_900291935.2 Cassiopea xamachana
TATATATATATATATATATATATATATATATATATATATATATATATATATATACATATATATATACATATATATATGTATATGTTTATTTATATATTTATCTACACTTTATGTTATTCTTCTTGTCATTGGTCAAAGAGCGAAAATTATGACAGGATTCTTGTTTACATCTCAGAACATGGAATTGAATGGGATAGACCATCTACCACTCAGGTTCTACCAAGTATGAATAAAAATCGAGTGAAAGGACCAAGTAAAGCTCTCCCTGGAAAGTATTCACAAGTAAAGGTGAGTTTTTGATACGATCATTCTCCACGTTTCTATTTATGATCAATATTTAATGATTAGATTGTAGACTGACAGTTCAAGTTTAAAGACCAGATAAAGGATATTGTAAGGGGCCTGCTTGGTAGCAGTGGTGGCTTTCTTCATTAATTTAGGTCGAGTTTGTTTGAATTTATTACGATTGCTTTCAGCAATGTTCATCCTTTCGAAGTGCATTATACCAAGATAGCAAAACCATGTTATCTAGACTCGGTGCTTGAATCGACCTTTTCGAGCAACAATATGCGTCACTAGAATAGGGCTCGCTGATTGGCTGAAACTAACTTTAGTAGGAACATTTTCTAGAACTACAAGTAAATGAGGAGCTTCTTATACACTTGTGCTTATGTACGCCATGAGAAAGTGAATAAACTTGGAGGGATGATAACGAAAAGGAAGGATATTAAGTCTATGAGCGCTAGAGATTTGAGAAGTATGTTGATATCGAGAGGGTTTCTGTTTCCGAAACCAAATAGCATGCCTTAGTCAAACTGGCAGAGGTAGCATTTGACTTAGTGTCGATGAAAATGATTTGGGACTTTTCTCACCTCTATTGTTTCTGCAAGCTTCGCACTTTGCAAACTCTCTCGTTTGTTTGACATATTAGGCCCATTTACTTCCAAAGGCACCTTGCTTGAAGCTTCCTGATGCGATCTTTCCAGCTTCTCCTGTTTTCTTTTGAGATCCCTGCTGTTAAAGGGTGTTGACATTGTTCAGAAGATCCACTCTCACCCACAAGGTGCAATGAATAAACAAATTGATGGTGTGATAAAGATGGTATCGAGAGCTCATTTTTAGACCGATGAGATGGTTGAATACACTTCAAAGCCTTACTAGCTTGACGCTTCTTTGTTAGAAAACACTAGAATCTGATCGTTTCTCCATTTCTATTGGTCACTAATGGGTAATTAGGATACTTTGAATCATTCTTGCAATTGCCGTAGGTACAGCGCTTCACCATTTTCAAGAAACAACTACAATCAGACTTCAGCGATCGCCTAGTGTTTGTCCTAAAGTCAGTCGTCCAATCATCGAGCTTTATTTTGATGACACAGTTTTTGCTCTAAAAGGTGAATTAATGCATGATGCATGGTGGGAAAGGTTCTTGATTTTGTTTTCTTGTTCCTGCCACTATGCATGAAAATGTAAACAGCGTAGCGCCGATATCATAGAATTGATCGCTAATCAGGACACAGATCTGCACATTCTTGCCACCGAGTGTGTCATGGAGTTTACAACTTCGTATTTCATTACCACACGGATGTGTAACCTGTTTGAATATGAGAGAAAGGAACATGTTCACATCACCAAAACTTGCAACCTTACTGTTAAAAATGGAAAGCAAAATTCTGCCACTGAAGTGTTTATGTTACTGCTTGTAAGGTATACGGCGACGCCCCTGCCTTATCAAAGCAGTTTGATCCTATTTCTGCATTCAGTTCTTATTTGGAATATCTTCTATAGACTTCTTTATTAAGTAGTGTCCTTTATTATTTTCTTTTCAGCTTGTTCATTTCTTTAGCACAAGACCCTAAATGAAATATGCATTGTCTTTATACAGATAGAGTATTTCTCCATAAAATGTTGCTCTTTTGGTATAGTTATGCTGCTTTTGGTATTTCTAATGAGCTGATAGAAGACCAAGCTGGTACACTTTTCCTATCCGTATTAATAGACGTTTGGAATTCTGGATGCAAATTGTCTTCATCGTCATTGTCGTCGTCGTCGTTTCCTTCTTGTGGTGCTTTATAGGGTCTTGTCATTGGTTCCAATAGCATGATACAAAGTTTTGTTTTCTACCAATAGAATATTGTCCACGCCTCCTCTATCTAAGCTCTTGCATTTTCATACGAGAATTTCCTGTCTTTTTTCCTGCTGCCTCTTTTTTCCTTCTACTTTCCCAATTGCCACTTGGTATTCGATGCCTTCTTTCTTATTTCGTGACCCAAGATGTTAAATTGTCTCTTCACTATTCGTTTCATTATTTGTCTATCAACCTGGGCTCTTCTCAATATACTTTCATTTGTTACCTTCTTTATCCAGGAGACCTTCGTCATCTTCCGTAAAAACCACATTTCTTCATTTTCTTTGTTTCATTAATTGTCCATATTTCACATCCATACATTATTGTGCTCCGTGTATAGCACTTGATAAGCCTAAATTTTATTCCATTGTTAATGTTTCTTTCAGTAAGCATATTTGACCTAGATTTAAATTCTGTTTTTGCAATTCCAATTCGTTTCATTCCTTGATCTGATTTCGCACCTGTTGTTATTGTGCTCCCTAGATATTTGAATTTCTTTACTTTCTTGATTTCTATTCCATCAATATCTATTTTCCATTTTGGATATGCATTTTACTTTGGAATGATCACAATGAAATTATTTCTTTCATTGATTTTCTTGCATCTCTACACTTCCCTCTGTTATCATTCGAAGCATGAATATTGCATTCCTTGTTCCCTTGTTTGGCATGAATCCAGATTGCTCTTCTGATTGTTCACATTTTGTCCTGCTTCTCATTCGCTGTCGTAGAATTTTCAGGATTGCCCGTAATGTGACTCATTAAGCTTATTGTGCCACATAACATATATTTTGTTGTACCAGCAGTTTTTGGTAGACTATAAGTGACAGATGGGGACAATTTTGTTAATCATGTTGGCCATTTTAGTAATCCACTCTGCACTTACGTCATCATGAGCTTGAACTACCTCAGTGAGTTTTCATATGGACCTTTTGCTTTACTTTATGGCATATTTTTGACACCTTTGGCTATTTCTTCTTTTAAAATAGGCAAGTTTTCTTTGTCTCTCTTTATAATTAGATACTTGTGGTCTGTTTCTGAAAGTAGCTCACAAATATATTCTTTCAATCTCTATCGTATTTTTTCTCGATTTTCGTATTGATAGCGCCATGCTATCATTTGCTTCAACGCATTGAGCCGAAGAGCACGTTCTACAGTATCTAGTGGCCTCTTTTATTTTGATAGTATGCATTGGTTGAGGGTGTTTCATTTTAGCTCATCAATCTCCTTACATTGGTTGTTGAGTAAAAGCCCTTTTGCTAATTCAGTGTATGCCGTTGCGTGACCTTTACTTTCCTTCTTTCGCTCATTAGCTCAAGGATTTCTAGTGTCATCCAACCTTGAGAGACAAAAAATATAACACGCCCAACCTTAAGGCTGCCTGAAAAATCATTTTCCCAACCAATATCTCTTCAGCCCCAACCTGAGGCATTAATTGTGAGCGTATAAGTAGAAGTAGGAAATGATTAGAGCAACTTGATTACTAATATACCGATTAATTCTTAGTATAAAAGTGCAGAGTGGTCTTCTGCAGGTCCTTTGAAATGCAAGAGGCATTGAAGATGAATCCAAAACTCTACCTTCTACTCCATCCCTGGCCTAGTTCAAATCTTATATGCTCAGTCATGGTTAGAAATTATTATAGCAAAGATTTTCGCCCTTCCCATCTTTAGATTAACGTTTTATCTTTCTTAACTCCAGGATCAAACACCTGAAGAACCTGAGCTGCCGCCGTGGAAAAATGAAATTGCGCAAAAGGTTCAGATTTGGTCACAGTTAATTTATTTCAGAGTTTTAGTGTTTAATTCATCAAAATTTCACTGGCTTTTGCTGCAAGTTGATGGATAAATATAGAAGAAACAATCTTCATGTACATTGCTCGCACTTATCTATTTTATTCTTCTGACCTCAATCGCTAAAACCAGTTGCTGCTATTTGAATCAGCCTACAGAATCATAGACATTGCGTAGCCAAGAGTCCACGTTGGGTAGTTTGAGGCGTGATTCCCCTGAAAAATTGGTCCATAAGACGTTGTCGCAAATGACCATTTAGCACTTTGTGCAAGAAGGAAAATGATCGCAAAAGTCTACATGAAAAATTCCTAGATCCCTTTAGGGCCACTCTCATAAAGACGTCAACCTGGAGTGTAGAAACAACTCTCTAGCTTTGGACATAAATTAGGTGAAATCAGCAGAGTATTGATGAAAATACAGTGTCTGGGAAATTAACACCACAATTGGCAAATGTTTTATGAAATTTGCCATTTTGTGTTTGATTGAGATTTTCAAAATTACGTTCGCCACGCATTTTTTCACGTACGTCACGAGGCATTTTGTCATATTTTCCCAGAAGATTAGAAAATTAGTGGAGTTGCTCTAAAGTTTCATTGATTAGCGTAGCCAAATTCTCATTTGTTATTGATTGGCCCTTACAAAGAAACAAAAAGTTGTTGGATGATGAAGTTTGTACGGCATCACGTACGTGATGCAACTTTAATACCTTCTTCTAAAAATACACTTTGCTGGACGCATAGTTACTCTGCAAATTTTTTAGCTCTGTGCATTCAATTTCATGACAAAGATATTGTAGAGTTCGTTTTACCTCAACTTTTTCACTTTGGATGTCGGCTACATCACGTGAGAATGACTCTTTGGTAGAGCTTGAACGTGTGCTCCAGTGTGCAGCTGTAGAGCTTGAACCCAGTGCTATAATAAGTGCATAGCTAATGCTAAAATTCAACCATAAATTTGTGTAGATCTTTTTGTGGCAAAGCCCTTTGCTAATCGCAATGGCTTAAAGCTTGTTAATTTCTGCTGCAATTGATTGTTAGAGGAGTTTTTAACAATCCATTGCAGCAGAAATCAATATAACACAAAGAGCATCTTGGCAATGTTAAGGAAGCATTTTAAATGCGATTGGCATACAATCGAGTTGATAAAGATATACGATACGAATCGAATGTTGAATGCTTATTGACATTAGCAGTGATAGTGCATCTGGTTGTTTTGTTGCCATGTTTTCATAGTGGGATTTATTTTAAAGTATAGCACTCAATTTTTGTAGCATTTTGTTTTGTCCCACAGGAAAAGCTGAAAACACACGACAAAAAACCACCTCAATTACAAGTCACAAAGAACACCGAACAGCCAAAAAGTGTATTGGCTGAATCCGCCGATGCTATAATCATTGAAGATTTGAAAATTCAGCTGAAATCGGCGCATGCGCAAATGGAAGATATGGAGAAAAGGCTAATGAAACATATAGGTGTTTTAACGAACGATCTTGATGAAGAGAGGAAACAAAGGGCGAATATGGCTATAGAGGTTGACAGGTTAAAAAAGAAAGTGGCTATTTTAGAAAGCCATTAAGTGATCTGTATCTCATTTGTAGTCATAGGAGTCGCTACTCTCAAAATATTTGCTACATTTGTAGAAGGAATATTTTTATCGGGCAATATTATCACAATGGGAACGATTCTTGTATTTATCAAACTGTTCTATACGAGATGTAATGTCTACTGCACCATGTAAAGTTGATTAGTAATTTTT
Organism: Cassiopea xamachana; assembly: GCA_900291935.2. Taxonomy (NCBI): domain Eukaryota; kingdom Metazoa; phylum Cnidaria; class Scyphozoa; order Rhizostomeae; family Cassiopeidae; genus Cassiopea; species Cassiopea xamachana. The sequence continues at coordinate 3,047,936 of OLMO02000325.1, forward strand.
AGCTGTTCTTCTCATTGTAAAATCACACTATTTGTTGCATTCTTGACAACCTCATTACAAGCCTTGATGCACTTGATGTAATTATTAGAAAAGAAGTTTACGAAATTTTAGATCATGTTAATATTATGAACGTTGTAAAATTAACTGACTTCCATGTAGCGCCTTTATCACTATGTAATGCAACGTAGACACTTTTAATGCAAGGTAGAAGACAATTCTTGTCGAAAGGCTCGCAAATGATTTTAGGGTATCTGCCTATGCAGTTTTGAATATTCTCGAATCCACCACACGCATGACTCACATTGGCAATGATTTCGCATTTTATTTACAGGAAAGTAGCACTCGGCTGTTTCAAAAGTTATTAAAGCTCAATGCTTGCTTCTTGCCACATAAGAAAGCGGTTAGGCTGGGGCACGCTGGATAGGGAGGCAGAGGGAAACAAGCGCTCCCTGCCTTTGATTTGGGGGAGTAGGAGGAGCAAAAGTGCCCTTTTTGACACGCAATAGAATCCTTTTTAAGACATTAGTATGATACAAAGAAGATCAAATAAGCCATATAACCCAGAAAAATATGATTGGAAGAGAGAGCTATTTGTATAGCTGTGTGAAATATTGGCCCTGCTAAAGGATGGAACGAAATTGTCTCAAAGAGGTGCCTTGGGTCCCAAAGAGGTGCCCATGCAAATCGGTGCCATTTTGCTTCTATTGTCCCCCTACCCCTCTATCGTTCCGGCGTGCCTGGTTAGGCTCATATGAATTTAAAACTCCAATTATTTGCCGAAAAGATGTTATGTCCGATTTTCTTCAACAGTTTGTCTTCTTTTATTGACTAAGATTTAACATTATTGCAAATAGAAATTCTGCTTTGTACACTTTCCAATGTTGTGCATGCACACAGCATCAGAACTCGAAAAAGTATTGCTATGAAAGGTATTAGAAAGTTTTAGCGATAACCCTATGAAAAATCAAAAACAATTTCAACCTTAGAGCAATAAATTTCTTGTAAAAAGGTGTATTCGTTAGTTTTTGCATGATCTACAGTAAAACTTTGTACGTAAGAACCTACAATGTTTAAATAATTCTGTTCTTGTGCCTATGCGGATAGGAATTTTCACTTATCAGGGTGTTCTCAGGGTCTAGAATAAGATGGTATAAAAAATGATAGTTGGTATTCTAGCATTGAAAAACAATGGCAATCAAGTTAACCAAGTAAAGCTTTGTCGTCAAAAACATAGGTATGAACGTGCTTCTCATAGAAATACTTTTTGTACAATGTTTAGAGCGTCCATGAAAGGGGTTGATTGGCAAACAGGGTGATTTTAGTACCCAATGGATAGAACATGAATCATTGATAAGAGCCTAAAGTCAAGCTGATAAGGTTCAAATTATTTTAAATTAAACTATGCAATTTCAGGCTTTAGGTTCTAATTAAATAAAGGATCTTGTGTGCAGGTTCTTCGTAATTTTTTAGGTACGAAGTGAAAATATATTTTGTTTGTGTACCTGGTATTTGCAAATAATTCGTGAAGTTTGTTATTACGCCGAGTACAGTTTGTGACGTCAAGGAATATGGACCACTTTGTTGTATTTTTAGTACAAAAGAGCATACTATAAACAATAAGTATTACGTAGATAGAAAGTAAGTTGTGTTTCATAACTATTGCAACAAGTCGTTGCAGGAAATGTTATTTACCATTTACCGGTCAATTATATCTGGGGACGGAGTTATAGTCCCGCGATTTCCATGCAGCTAACTTCAACGTATGATTACAAAAGGTAATTGTTAGAATTAAACTGCTTGTTTTATTATATAAACAGTCATCTCAGCGAAATATGGCAAAATGAATTTTTTCTATTGTTGAATTTCTTCCTTGTGGCATCATCCCGAGGTACCTGCGTGTCTTTTACTTTCGCAAAGTGCACTCGGGATATTTTCACGTTTCAAAGACAGATTTTTGTTCTTGAAAGTTCCGCACATACTTCTTTTAAAATGAGATTTTTGGGTCAGCTTTTGGAGTTCATGTGACAATAAGCTCGCTGATTGTCTGCCCTGCGTAACGTTGACAAATGTTTGTTTCAAATGCTCAGGAATGAGCGACTTTTCTATTATGTTTCATTTTGTCTTCGAAATAGTCTTTGAAATCAAACATTTCAAATCGCAAAGACTATCTTATATGAGACTTATTGCTGTGAATAGACGACAAGTAAAAATCGTTTAAGTCCATCTTTCGTGCAACTGCGCATGAAACCGCGCAGCATTGCAAGCTAAATTTTCAAAGTAGCTGAAGGTCTGTCACAGAGGCCAAGAAAAGTCGTAGATTATGCTTGTGATGAAGTTGATAGTGACACTTAAGTGAGAAAAAGAAGGGAGCAGAGGAAAGAAAAAACATGAAAATAATTTCTATGCTGTTGCCTATTGCTATCGTGGATCAAACTTGCTACCTAGAGCAATAACATCAAGAATAACGACGCTTTGAAAAAATTACTCTCAGCAAACTACCTATCGATCGCAAGCTGAAGTATTAGGGAATGCTATGCTGATGGTGGAAAGCAGAGGCGGATCCAGACTATTGCACGGTACGCACAGGCAACAGTCAAAATTTGCTGTTATAGGCCTTATATATCAAACGTTTTCTTGACTTCCATTGTTAATAATAACTTTGACGACTTTGTAAAGTCCTCAACTTCAGATTTAATTTTGAGAATAAATATAGAAAATAAATCTTGCGACATTTGTAGCACGTTTGCAGGCTCAGCTCAGCTGTTCTTTGCCCCGAGTACCAAAGTTGCTACGCAGAGGTTGCAAAATTCGTAATGAAGGACTAACGTGCGAAAGTTGCTGCGTACTAATGGGCCTTTCTTCTTCTTCTTTTACGCTTTCACGTCAAGAGGATGACACTGCGCGGTCCACCACTACCTGCCAAATGTGTCTGTTATTAGCCAACATTTCATGATTGCAATTTCTAATACTAACACTATTTACACCACCACCATTTTTAACCACCACCTTAATGCTAATATTTTCTAAGTCTTTGTCCACCAGTTTTAGCCATGTTAGCTTTTGACCACCTCTTGGTTTTGGAGCATATTTTCTTGCTTCTCTTAGGGCTGCTTTTGCTGGTGTTTCTTCTGGTAGTCGAAGAAGATGTCCGTACCATTGTAGTCTTCTTTTCTTGATTGCTTTGCTCCATTGTGTGATCTTGGTTGATTCGTATAGCTTTTCATTTGATATTTTCTTTGGCCATTTTATGTCCAGGATTTTTCTCAGGATGTTTCGCTGGAAGACATCTGTATTTTCTAGCTGTTTCGTCATGGTCCACAGTTCACTATTGTATAGGAATATGCTTGTCAGATAACTATTGAATAATCTCATCTTTACGTCTTGGGATACTCTTTCATTTTCAAAGATTTATTTCAGTTGATTATATGCTGAAAGACTAAATATTTTTCTTCTGTTGATGTCATTTTCCGAGTCTAGTAGGCTTCCTAGATATTTGCATTATCTCCAGCTGTTATCACCTCCTCTTGTCACAATATACTCTTCAGTTTTGGACTCATTTGCCTGAAGGTTTCTTTCACCAAGGATGGCTGGTACTGCATCTTTTAGCGTATCTTTTCTTTCTTCATCATTGGTGACCCATGATGTATCATCTGCGTATTACTGGTCTATCATGAGGAGTCTTGTGCTGAATTGGATATAACGATGGTCTTCAACATAGGACGGTGTTGCGATCGATCTGGTTGGTTTGAGAGCCTCTGCTAGATATACGGTGAATAATATGGTACGCCTATGTTTGTATTTATTGCCGATGGACTTACCAATTCTTACTCTTACCGATACGTCTTCTATCAGAATCTTCATCATATGCACCTCATCTTTCTCCAGAGCTTCTTCTAAGATGTTAAACAGCTCAGATCTTCTCACTGTATCGAACGCTTTTGACATATCTAATAGTAGTAATATGATCTTATAGTTCTCGGACGAGATGGCCTTTTCTGCAAGAAATTTAAAGGTGAAGACTAGTTCTTTCGTTCTTTGACCTTGTTGGTAGGCTGTCTGCGTGGGTGGTACTTTCGGCAGAAGTTTTTCTAAACATCGTCTGAGCATACATATTGCTAGGATCTTTCTGAGTATTGATAAAAGATGATTGGTCGTAGGTTTCCTGGTGGTCCGGCCTTTTTCCCTGGTTTCTGTAGGGGTATCATCATTCCTTCTTTTACTTCGGATGGATATATTCCTGTTTCGGCTATTTCGTTGAATATTTCTGCTATCCCTTGACATAATTCCATTGGGCCATACTTGATCATTTCTGCTTTGAAATCATCTATCCCTGCACTTTTTACATTTTTCAGACATTTTACTGCTTTACTGATCTCTTCTTTTGTGAACGGTGATTTCATCTTTTCTGGTTCGATCTCAGCATGACATCTAGCAGGTGGAAAAAATTAGCATGACATCTAGCAATGGTGTCAAGATAACAAGCATACATTGGCATGTTTGATCTCTGATTTTGCTAAGGAACAATGAGCAAATATCATGGACACAGAATTTTGCATTCTACTTTCACTTGACAATGTCTTAAAGTATCAAGGCAAATAAAGCCAGATTAATTTTTTGATGTTTTATGTAGCTTCATGTGAACGTTTTTTATACATCACTAAAATTCAACTCAAACCATGAATTAACAAAATACAAACTCTATTACTCTACTGTGCCATCCAAAGCAGGAAAGGACATAAAGTCATTTAGTCCCTAGTTTGAATGGTACTTGCCATTCTTTAACTTTTGACGTGAAAAGAGAAAGTGAAATGCAAAATGCTGCTTCCATGATATTTGCTCTCGGTTCTTTAGCAGAGCGGGATTCAACTTTTGATCAGCTGCACAATATCAAAGACGAAAAATAAAGCTCAGATGACAATGCTCATCGATAGCAAACCCTAAACAAGAATTATATTATGGAGATATAAACTTAGTTCATCTCCACTCCAACTCACAATTTTCGATTACTGATGAGAAGGAATTCTACTGCTTGCTAAACCTAGTTCAGGTATTATGGGGACTTGAAATGTAATGCAGCTGATTTTGGTAAAAGAAAGAGCATGCACACGTGAAAAGTCACAAAGACACTTCAGTCTGAAATCACATGTTTTGATTTCAAATAACTAGAACCTTTCCAGCTCTATGCTGTAACCAGGTTCTTATCAATGGTTCAGTTATCCATTTTGAATAAAGTAAGCTTGTTTGCTGTTCAACCCTTTTTATTCATGCTATAGAAGCAGTACATGCACTTTTGAACATTAAAGCGTCTTGTAGATAGTAATGGTTTAAAATAGTAGAAAGTGTTAATAACTGGAACTTCCTCATCAGATAAGGTGAACTGGCTCATTTCAAAAACTTTAGGCTTTACTGTGTGGGTTTTTATCATAGAGTTAATAGGACTAGAGCGCTGACTGGCTAATCCCATTGTATACAAAACAGTGGCCTGGTATGCAAATCCATGATGGCGCCCTAGTAAGGCAGAAAGTTAGTGTACACTAGACGCGAAAAGGAAATAAATCATGTTTCCGCTGCTTATTTCACGGATATTATAATACATTATGGCTTTGGAGAGAGACTAAGAGTTTTTCATGCTTTTTTGGAGAAACTTAACCGTGGTAGCTTAAATATCGAACAATGTTGCTGTGGGCACCTTACTAAGTTTCCTCAAATGCTGAAGGTATTTACGCTCTATACTTAAAACAAGCAGCAATGAAGGTTAAAGAGTATGGCTAAGATTCATTACGTAGCAACTACTTTTCAAATTAAAGAGCTTTTCAATGTAGTAGCTAACTATGCCGTCTCAGGAATGAGTTTAAGGCCTGCAAGAGCTTAAAGTGTCTGTCTTATTTATCTGTCCATGTGCGATAGAAATAATAAAATACGTAAATACATCTTCTGTCAATATTTTATATTATACAATAACATTTGGTTCATGAGTATCTGTCTCCTAGAAGGTGCACTTTGTCTTATAACGTGGTCAGTGTAAATTCCGCCGAGCATGTGAGAAATGATTCTGCAACACACTCTATCAATATTGTTATATGGCCATTTCGTAGGCTTGAACAAGAATATGGCTTTCAATGAAGCGTTGTGCCAGTAAAAGAAGGAAGATTCTTTGTTTCAAAGAGAGCTTTCACTAGAATTTGAATAATAATGCAGAAGCTTAAATGATGTGATGTTTATCAACTGGTTGATAAAGTGATGCAGCAGATTGTGAACAGTTAAGTTTGTTTTATAAATGTGAGATCAAGCCATTGTGCACAACAGATCAACACTCTTCAAGATGGCATTTGAATCCAAAATAGCTTTCAAGTTATCATTAACACAAAATGAAGAATTCTGAGGAGAATGGATATTCTCTATAATGCAGTTTGCATGGTTTTAATACCTCTATGCTCTTATTCTGGGACAATGCTTTAAAAATCCACTTAAGCTGCAAAGGATTGGGAGTAGTATTTTAACTGTTATATCTGTGAATCTTGCTGTATGCCATTTCCAGAGGCCTTAAAGAAATGTGTATGCAAAAGCATACTCAAAAGCAGACTTACGCCTGGACAATAACCTTTCTGTGATAGCATAAATGGGCTGTTGTGATGCACCAAAGCCAATAGTAATGCTTTTCTGAGACCATCAATAATTTCTTTCCAACAGTATTATAAATGTTATATACGTATATATATATATATATATATATATATATATATATATATATATATATATATATATATATATATATATATATATATATATATATATATATATATATATATATATATATATATATATATATATATATATATATATATTATGTATAGTTATTAACAAATCTTTTGTTTGAAAGATTCTATGGTGTCAAAAGTGCTTTCATGGCTTTCCAAAATATGCTATTTTAATTGAATTCATTGGATAAATTGTTGAATATCATAGTAAGTTCAGTTATTCGCTTACTTTCCCTAAAATGTTACTTCAGCACCCAAGACAATTGATTGCTGTGGCTAATGAGAAACAAAAGTTTGGGCAGCCACTTTGACTTTGTGAAGTGGCCCTCTAGCATGATGTCTTGAACTTGTATCCTAAAGTTAGGATATCCTTTCTATGAATCTCATAACGCTTTGTAGTACATTGCCACAGAGATGTGCCTAGATACTTTCCTTAGATGTTGGGGGCATTATACCCTCCCATTTACATATCACAGGATAGCTATTAATTTCAACTGCTTCATTTATGTGATTTTATAAAAATTGCCATATCCTCAAAGGCATTCCTTGCTAACCTGATCCAGGCAGATATGAGGAATTTGATACTCTCTAAATATGTAGAAATCATATACGATATGATAGCCCTCCTTCTACACGTTCTGAATATGCAAGAAAATTCCAGGTTTTCCTTAGGGGAGGGATGTTACAACAGGACCTCTAACTTCGCCACTGGTAAAGCCCTTCCCATACCACTAGCGCTAGAATTAGGCCTCCCCTTAAAGAACCCCAGTAGTCAGTCTGAGTACAGCAGATCAGTACGTAGTGCAATGCATGACATTAAAGTAGCAGCACAGAACAAACTAGCAGCTAGTCGTCGCAAGCAAACACGTCACTACGACTCTCATCGTCGAAAGTGGGTTCCATTTCCTTCTGGCAGCTCTGTTTGGTTGCGACGCCTTAAGACATGGAAATTTGGTGGCAAGTGGGTTGGCCCTTATGAGGTTTTGTCCTGCAAGGGGGTTATATACAAGCTAAGGTCTAAGGAGGGGAAGGAGGTTGCAGCACACCATAATAATCTTAAAGGTTGTACTAGTCCAGCAGACAAAGGAGTTCCTTATTGACCAGTACCCGAAAACCCGGACATCAACATAGTAGTGGGAGGACCCCCTACCCCTCAAGGAGGGGCACTTGAGCAACCCCAGGTACCACATTGTCGTCCACTTCGGTTGAGGCAAAATATTTACCCTCCTTCGAGGTTTGGAGATTTTTCGAGCCACTAAATTACGGGGGGGAAGATGTAACGCAAAAGTTTCTTAAAATGAATGGACATTATATTGAGTATTTCCTCTATACCCTATAATATTAGAATATTTGTAAAACACTAGTAGTCTGGGAATTGAGAAGTAGAGTACGGACACATATTTGCGTATTCTCTCTCGCCTCAGCCTTGGAACCATAAACACGCTACACACCTAGGACATTTTTTGTAAATACATAACACAATTGTCTCAATTTCTATTCAAAACCAACATTAGAGTTTAATTAATCTACGACATCATTTACCCATTCTTTTTTATCCATTAAAGGTGGAGAAACGTAAAACGGCAAGCCACTAGTAACTTTCTTGGAGCGAAATCTCATTTTAAAAATTCTGTTATTTACTAAAGGCCTCTTAATCGCATATTGATACCCACTTTGTGGTACCGTGCAAATATTCGGCCGGCCAAAGCCTTTCACACGGGGTTTTTCGCGAACTTGACTGGCCAAGTTCCAAATAAGGTCGATTTCCTAAGCGGCCGAATATTTGCACGTCTAAGTGACCTAATTTGAGGTCGGTTAGCCGGCCCCGTGTAAACCCTGCCTAAATTGACTAGTTCCCAAAAAGCTGCAATAGGCTGAACACTTACATAATCACGGCTGGTTCTACATTAAAGCCCTACTCTCGTTAGAGACACTATTGAGCGCGTGCTTGAAGGCACCAGAGCGCAACAATTGAGCTTCTGGTAGTAAATGCCAGAATTACGCGCACATGTGTGCGAGCGGACACGAAACTAATCCCAGCGACCACGGTCGATTCTCATGCACTCGTGCGTACTTTTCAACGCTTCGAACACGAACTCAAAAATGTGTGGGAAGAGAATAGGATTCCTTGGAAACGGATGCCTTTTTCAATTCCAGTTTATATGTTAGGATAGCCCTTGAGTGAGCACAGATTTACAAGGAGCCGCATCAGTGGCGTAGTCGATGTACGTAGATAGGGGTTTGGACAACTTCTAAGGGCCCCCCAGCTTTTGAGATCTTGAAGGGGTCCTCTGAAGTTTTCAAGAGACAATTTGTTTTGTCATATTTATAATGAAAATTAAGATAGAACCCCTATCTTATTGTATTCCTATGGGCCTCAAGTATCTCTGTAACACCAGTGGTTCTCAACCTTCTCCTTCGAAACAAATCCGTATCTTCTTAAATACACTATGGCAGAAAATATATTCTGGCCTTAGCAGGACTATTTAAGGATGCTAGCCACACATCTACTTTTAGATTAAGTCAGGGTGCCCTTATCTTTCTTCTGGATAACATTAGAATGGCTTGGGTAGAATGGCTTAGCTCTTTTCCAAAAGGAGCATGCCTCATTGAACCACCATTAGCATTTACGAACATGCTCGATTTATTTATCTCAAAGAAGGATTTTTGTGATCCGTGATTCGAATGAGCATCACTTTATCGAAACGCGCGTTTCAATTGCGCAGGAGGTCTGGAACTAGTTTTGGAAGGTAAAATCAACTGTGGCTGTGGAATTTTAGTCGTGAGCCAAGCACACCGTAAAGCGTTGTGTAGTTTTCATTAGAATAACCCCTCTCGCAATGACATAATGTCTGCAAAATAGTTTTCTCAAAAGATTTTGTAGTTACACAGTTCTCTTAGGTCGCAACCAGCTTCTGAAACCGTCGCACGTGAACTACGTTTGTTGCGACTCAAAGAAAGTAGGCCCAGCCAGTATTGCAAGATCGGTGGTGAATGGTAACTGTGCTGTTGTGTTAGCAGTAACAGATACTAAGCCTCGTTTTCATATAACTTTCTAGTGCCGGTGACACACCTGCAACCCACTGCAGACATCGAAGACAAGTTGAAACTTGTTCAAATTTTTTCCCATTGCGGTGCAGGTGACCTCGAGAAATTTATATGGAAACGTGACTGCGATAGGTCGCCGGTTAGTCGTCGGTAGTTGACGTCAATACTACTAAAAATGACTTTCATTACATTTTTATTTTAAAATTCTCTACGGAAGAGAGCTCATCGCCAGTGGGTCGTCGGTGAGTGAAAAGTATATGGAAACATGCCTCAGTAGCGATGTCCCCGGTGGGGTCGCCGGCACTAGAGATTATATGGGAACCAAGCTTAAAAGGAATAGCAAAGATCCTTGCTCAATGCACCTAGGTCGCCTCTTCTGAAATGACTAGGATGGATGGTTTTTCTATCTCAGCAATACGGGCAGCAGAGTTTTATCACAGCATGTTGCAAAGTAGAATTCTTGCAAATTCTGCAACACTCTACAACACTGCGACACTCTGCGACACTCCTCGACTCAATGTAAACCCAGCTCTAGGTGCAAATAGGAGGAAGAAATGGACTGCTTTTATGATATGATATGATATGATATGATATGATATGATATGATATATGATATGATAAGATATGATATGATATGATATGATATGATATATGATATGATTTGATATGATATGATATGATATGATATGATATGATATGATATGATATGATATGATATGATATGATATGATATGATATAATATGATATGATATGATATGACATGAGATGATATGATAATATATTATTTAAACACGATTCTACCCTTCAGCTTTTCCATGTTACATCATAATACACAAAATTCCAAGTAGGTAATATTTACAATAGTCTAAATACATAGAAATAAAAGAGTAGGTAACTAAATTTATATCCAAGGACGCTGTGCTTCCAGGGGGTCGTGTTTTTAAGTAGCCAAGCATATTTTTAATCAGCTCTTTAGGAACTCCTTTAATCTCTTTTTGAAGTGAATAATAGTTGGGAGCACCTTAATATCCGTTGGAATTGTACTCCAAATTTTTACAGTAGAGTATTGATAGCTCTTTTTCGCAAGTTCAGTGTTAAGCCTCGGAATCTGTAGATCTTTACAATGCCTTGTTGCATAATTTGATTGCGAAGACCTTTGTTGAAATTAACCCCAAAGATTTTCCGGACTTGATTTGTTAATTATTTTGTATGCCATGACTAATCGATCAAATCGGATGATATTTTCAATGTTCAGCCAGTCACATTACCAGTTGTCTTTCAATCTGGCGTTTTCGATTATTGTCCGGGCCCTGTCTTGCAGGCGTTGCAGAGCATCAAGTTTAGTTTTTGGAAGGCTACCCCAAATTTCATTGGCATAGCGTAAATGGCTTTCTACGATGACATAGTAGATACTATACAGTTTTGTTTGGGGAATAAAATGTTTTAACTTTTTTAATAGGAGGAAAAAACGGACTGCGTTAATTGATCGAACAACTGCTCATATAACTACATTGACTTCTGCAGAATTTGACCTCCTTTGCTCCAAACATGTTGTTGATAATAAACCAGCCCTTGACAATACAGAGCTGATATCAAATCTAGCCACACAAACGATCAAGACGGCAACGTGTTCGAACGTATTCGCTGCTAAGCGAGATACACATGATGACCTTACAACTCTAGAGCTTTCTTTAAAGTGATGCATTGGATTTTTATCTAGTTGTTTTCAACCTTTATAGTGGAGCATAACCTCAAGGGAACACTGCACTAGAGAAATAAAACTTACTGTCGATTGTAGCATTTGTATAACTTCTGGCGAAGACCCTGGACTGTGCTAGAGGAGCCCTAGGGGAACCCCTGTTTGGAAAAAGAACCCACTGGTCTAGACAAATGATAGAAGTTAAAAATAGGAAACAGTTATGGCCCCAGCAAGGAATAGCAAAGAGAACCCACCATATGAAGTACAGTAGCAAAGATGGGAGATTAAAAGGTGTTGAAAAAGAGGAGGTACAAGTTATTGCTTTTACGGTTAAAGCTTTTGCAGGGGTTGTACGGGTATTTGGATCCCAGAAAGCTAGCCTACTACATAACTCGCTTGTGCTGCCCACTTACATGGATGTTTTGTGGACAAACCACAAACGCTGTTGTCAACAGTGTTCATAAGCGTGCCCTGAGAGTGCTGCTAAACGATTATGACTAAAGTCATGAACAAATCTGCTAAATTTATGCTAGAGGTAAACAGATGCGTGACCTGTATGAATCCTTCCATTCTATGGGAGTTCTTCAATAAGTAAGAGCTTCCATACACCTTAAGACTAAACAACTTCCTCAAACTGTCATACACAAAATGTATGGAAACGAGTCATTTTCATTTAGGGGAAGCATAATTAGGAATCACCTCTCTAACTCTCAAATCAATATAAAGCTGCTAAAACTGATAATGAATTCAAAATAAAAATTAAAAGTTGGAAGGAGTTTTTTAATTCACATGCCGCATCTGCATCTAGCTTTTCTGATACTGTTAATTGTAGTAAGCCAACTATAAATTAATTGTATTATATTATTTTAAAAGTGGAAGGCATTTGAATGTTCTTGCCACATCTATATCCGGTATTCTGATATTGTTCATTGTAGTTGTCATGGAAGTTGTAGGTAGTGTAGAGTTTATTAGCTCCAGCTACTTCTCAAGCTAAGTGAATTATAATATATCATTATTATATTATTAACAAGGTGACGCCACGGAGAGGACTGGGATAAATATGGTCATCTCTCTTTTTTCAGAATTGATTTTCTAATTTGTAACATAGACTATTATCTTCTATGTCTAATTTGTAGAAATAGAAATATAATTCAATGCATGCAGGTTGTGGGTCGATGCATACAGGTTGTGAGGCGATATATATAGGTTGTGAGTCCTATATTCCTATCCTAACTCCTTTTTACATATTATGATTTTCTGTCCTTCTGTCCTTATATTTAGTTTCATTCAAATGTCAGATAGCACATGACGTCATAAGGTATGGCAAGATTCGAATGAAACAAAGAGAGCTATCTAGTTATTGATATCAGGCATTTTTATCATGAAGATGATGCCATGCTTCGGTACACGTATTGTTTTCTCGTTGATGTGAGTTTTTCTTTAGCGTAACAGTGGTGTAAACATGGGCAGTGGCGCCGGGGGGGGCTGGGGGTATATAGCCCCACTAACAAGCACGTTGCCGGAGGAAGTTTCCTGGAGGAGGCAAAACATGCCTTTGTAATAAGCTTGGGGAAAGCATTATTTTTGTTATGTAGATCTCCAGGTAAATAAATCTACTGGGGGGCAAGGCCATGCAAAATGTTTTATTTGGGGGCATTGCCCTCATACCCCCTGCAGCTGCGTGCCTGCCCATTAATGAAATATGCATTATTTAACTGAGTCCCACTCTTTGAAGGTCCAAGTGCAACCTATGACTGAAGCATTTGTCTTGCGTTTACACAGGAGCTGTAGGTAGCATAGCAACCATTGCAGTTTGAAAGTGCCATCATTGCTTTTGGTTACGTTACAGAAACGAATCCAATTTGAAACGGATTCCATTTGGCTCCTGTTTCAAATTCATAATATCAGCTTCTTCCTCTGCCCAAATTGAGTGTCTCGTAAAGTTAGTTGCTTTCGTTTTGATAACGATTGTGGAGTATTTAAAGCATTATATGACAATTTACGACCATTCATAGCAGAAAACATTGCAACAGACAGTTTCACCTCCTGTGGTACTTTAGGAGCCGATTGCAACGCATTCAGCCAAAGATTGAGTAGGACTCGAACATTAGACCTTCCATACAGAAAACTAGCGTTCATCTATGAATTTGGTTAAGTGTACAAGTAACATGGTGAAAAGCTCATAATTTCTGCATGAAAATGCTCTTTTTTATCCATGTGCATCTGTTTACTTCTCTAGGTAATGTTAGTGTCGTACTTCACACTGTCGTCAGCCATGTTTTCTAGTTACAGGTACTGGCTTCCAAAACAATTTCTTTGATCCACTAGATCTCCGCCCTTTATCTTCCCCATGCACCAACAAAGCCTTTATTTCACCAACCAGTTTGTACCTAAGCATAGGAGGCGGGGGCAGGGGTGCTGCAGCCCCCCAAGTTGGGCAGAAATCCGTTTCACTCGGGCAAATTTTCTTTTATTATTATTATTATTATTTATTTGTTATTAGCATTATTATAAATATTTACAGAGGATAAAAATTTCAGCTATAATGCTGTGTCACAAATTGTCCTGTTCTAACAATAGTAAAAAAACGTCTAAGATCTAAAAAAATAACAATAGTAAAAAGTCTAAAAATAACTACCAGCTTTAAATGAAACATTAAAATGCTGAAAGTCTGAAAGAACAATTGGAAGTCCGGGCAGCTTTTCTGCCTGTTCTCCAGCTCTATATGATATTTCGGGCAGAAAATTTACGGCCCCCCTAAATTTGACGTCTACGCCCATGAGTTTGCATCTATAGTTTTCTTACTAACTATTCCTATTTCTTCATTTAATCATATCTTTTGATCTCTTGAAATTTTTTCCATTACTTTGCAAGAACTCAAACATATTCTGATTCATTTAAGGAGAATATTTTACTTGTTATTCAAAAGTAAAAGTGGACAAATATTTAACTCCACTGCCATGTGCCCACAAAAGAAAACATATAGCCATATTGCCATTGTTGAAGGGTTCAATAGGAGGCTTTGAATTGACCCTCAAACGTATGAATACTGGTTCTGTTTGGTAATGGATCTCGGTAAATACATTCGACAATAAACACCAACTCATAGCATTTTGTACCCTTTGTACTTTTATCAGTCACTATAGCTGTGGACTATATTGCAATCAAGCACGTCTACCAAATAGGAGCGGCGAAAGGGACCCCCTTGCTCTTTCCTTGTGCAGGCATCCCATATTGTCATATAGCCCAAGGCCATGAACTATACTTTCAGATTTGTGATCTCGTTATCACGGAGTCATTACTTGGTGATCAACTTTAAACCCTCTGCGATGAAGTCAAACTCACTAGTCCAAACAATCCCGCATTACTTTTTTGAGGATTGCCAGCGAATGCAATAGACATTCAACGCAGTTGCACTGGGAGGATTGCAAAGGACAAAAGAGCTCCATGGAATTCCATTATCAATGTTTGATAATAAATTGATTGTCTTGTTTGTTTTCTTTGCCCTAGAACCGAACTAATCAAACAAAACAATCGCTACCCCCTGTTGGCCAAAGACAATCAGCTTCAATTCAAGCCAACTTACATTGTTTTATTGCTTTTTCTCTTTTCATCAAGACTTTTACTCCTAGTATGAAGAATTATACAGATTCGCTGAATGTTCACTACGTATGACAAGGAGGAGTTCAAAGGCGGTGGAAATCACATCGATGCAAGGAGCAACAGTTGTTCATTGCTGAACAAATTCGTACTTGCCATTTCCACTCCATTCTACACCGTCAAATGCTCTAAAGGTATATATTTGAACTCATTGAGGTTTGTAACAATGGAGACTCAGAATGATAGTGAGGAGGAATTCCCAGATCTGCCTCCAAATATCATGCTTGATTTAGGCCTGGAAAATGACGTTGAAGAGAACAACGGCCTGCACGAATTACCAGATGAACTGCGCAAAGAGAGCTACCTCTCAAACATCATTGAGGCATATGCAAGCGATGGCAGCCTATCTAGCAGTGATAATGAATATGAAGAAGCCGTCATGAACACCCAAACAGATGAGGGAATTGAGACACAACGAGACGCACCAGCTTTGAATGATTATCAGGTAAGTGAAAAGATGCTTAAAGAAGTTATTGCGAACTTCTGTTTCAAAAAATGGAAAGGATATGTTAGTTATTACATTGACCATGACCCTACGGATCGTATGTTGATAGGATTATATTAGTCTCTCAATGCCATGTCACTGTCATTTAATGAAACTTCGCAATGGACAGAATCTAAGGGGCTATGTAAACTATAGAAATTGCATAAGCCATGAACACCTACAGCATACTGGGAGGAGAGGGATTAGAGACCCCTAATAATTTCTCCTAGCAGAGGCAGAGAAGGCAACAAGCCCCCTTCAGGATGGTGCTATATTGTAGATGACTAACTGTCAAACAATTGTCCAATAAATAAAACTCATATGCGTTATTTCTTTTATACGGTATTGGTTTATAAAATGTAATATTCGACTTCTCAAAAAGGTAAGAAAGTACAGTACTGAATTTCTGAGACCTAACAGAACTTATACATACAGATTTATTTAAAATTTGAATCATACGTGTGTAAAATGTTATGTATATTTTGTTGGTTGCTCTCCAATAGCTTAACTAGGATTTATCAGTATTCAAATTGTACGTGTAGCTTTTTCACGTTCCATAAATGTGTATGCGAAAGCATTGGAGCTAAAACATTTTTGCTATGAAAATCTTAAGAAGTTTTTTGATACCGGAAACGTGAAAAGCCAAAAACGTTTCATTACTGGCGTTGAGAAAAATCTTTCTTACAAAAAGCATGTAGATTACCATGAGTAAATCAATGCCTGTAAATACTTTGGTAAAAACTTCCCCCACTCCAAAGCGTCTGAAGGCGAAGATGTACAATTTTGGGCAGCCCTGGGATCGAACGATTTTAGAGGTAAAACTCTAAGGTGTTCCCTTAATGAAACATTGCCCCCTGAATTATGCGTGTGATGGAGTCCTGGATCGGTGAGTTGAACTCCAGCTTTAGTTCACCCATACAGAAATGTGTGCAGCCTCGCAATTTTTTATTGTTGAATAGGTAACTTTCACGTGTATTGACTAATTTGGCCTCAAATAGGGTAGCGTTTCTAGCATTTACTTCTCACTGCTATTGGATTACTCTTCCAGCACACGTTTTTTTCTATAAGGAAAACGTCATTTTACCTGAGCCTCAATTTTTTCAACTTTTCCCGAAATTAAGCCTGAGATTTTCTTAACATTTTCTGATTTTCTTAAATGATTGATATGTTAGTACTCGACTGCCAAAAGAGTTAGGAAATGTCAATTGAGGATTAGTGAAACCCAAGAAAGTTTATTGGCTTATAATCATTAAAAGCTCCACTTATTTATACACAAAATTTTATTTGTGCTGTCTTCGCTTTCTCCCAAAGTTTTTTCTTCTGTTTGTTACTTCAAGCACACTTGCATGTTTTTACATTTTCCCTTACTGTGCATACGCAAAAAATCAAGATCAAACATTGTAAAAAATGTCTCTAAAGAGCTTTGATTCTGAAATCGTTAAAGAGCTTAGGAAGTTTCAATGCTCGGCCAAAATGCAATTTCTTATAAAAAATGCATTGTCTCTCAATAAAAAAAGGCATCAATGGTTAATTGTACCGTTTCGTTATTTGAGCTTGCTAACATCTCTGTATATGAAGTGCCAAAAGCTTCAAGGTCAATCTTTTCAAAATTCCCTCAAATTTTTCACTTTCGCTATTTGGACTTCAGCAAATAATTAATTAAATACATCTTGAAATTTCAGGAGTTTTTGGGCCAACAATGTAAAACAAGTCATTGGATTTTTCTCCCTAGGTGTCGCATTAGTTTGGGGAATCATTTACGTGTTATGTAACGCTAAATTTACTGTTCTTGAGACTCCCCCTCCCCCTGTCGTAACGCTTCTTGCTATTGTACTCCATATAAAGTAAACAATAGCGTAACAAGTCAAGATACCCTCCTCTCCCCAGAGATGTTACGTAACTGTTTAACGATCCATTCTTCCAAAAAGTGAAACTGTATTTGTGCTCAAATACTGGTCTGCCACGGGTTTTGAAAGCTGCTTCTGGGCAAACCCAAACAAATCTTTACCTTTTAAGACCAAAATCACCTACCAGATTTATAGATCTATGTTTCTCTTCAAAATTATAGTCGTTTCCAATACTTACCTTTATTTATCGTTCACACGAAATGGACTTCTCGTAGTCTTCTACTGTAGAGGGTTGCGAAAGAAAAAGTTAACTGACGTTCCCCCCTGTTTACTTTTTTCCATAAAAACAATTCACCATATTAATGAGCATGGAGTATTGAAGACCAGTTACAACCGAAAAAGGAAAAATATTGACGCACTTAAACAAAGCACCCTGGCAATATACATTTGCTGATCTCATCCACTCTCATCATACTATAGCTTCTTGGCATTTCAAAAGTAGTTTAATTATCCAGCAGGAGGAATATAAATGAGCGCGTTTTGGATGCTAGAACAAAGATAGCACTACGAGGATGCTGAGTGGCTTTTTTGCGTTGGAAGGCGATATCTTGGTCAAAGAGAGACAGCTCTGCTCGATTTAAGAATGGTCGTTCTCGTCCATGATTCAAGGAATTACATTTTAAGTATTTTGAAGCTTCATTTTAAGTCATATGTCATTTTGCGTTTATTAGGGTACAAATTTAGTGGCAGTGGTGCATCATATGCTCTAATGATGACAATGTATATAATTTTTACCTAGGAGAGAAAATTAAGGGAGTGTAGTGGTTGTAGGAAAACAGCAAAATTCTCGCAAGAAAACTTCAAAGAGTCCAATAAGATATTTCAAGATTACCATAGATGACGTTTACATTTGATGTCCATACTTGTTGCAATTTTCTTTTAGATCTTGTGTCAATCTGCATGTTTCATTTTATTGCTGGGCAGTATCCAATCGTGTTGAGCAAAAACTTTGCTACTCCCAAAGAGAGCATGTAGTTTACACCTCTGCTAATACACCCCCAAAAGCCCCCTCTTATGAATATAGCGTGTGACATCAGGTGGTGCACCCCAATAATAGTGCTGATGATTGCACATGGCACAAGGGCTATTCAATGTACCTTGCCTACCTGCTTAAAATATACCACGTTTTAGGATGACAGTCAAAGGGCAGGGAGTGGCTAAGAAGTCAAATATGTTTGCTTGAACAAGCTATTCGGTTTTTAACTTTATTTTTAAGTTCATTCTAGAAACTCTTAATGTTAAAGTCCATGTTATTTCTATGTTTTATTTCTATTCTCATAAGACTTACAATAACAATTACAATACAAAAGCGACGGAAGCATGGAAATACATAGCAACCCTAAGACGTACACTGAACATAGAGACACAAGTTTACTCAAATTTCTACCAAATATTTAGCCACAAAAGTAATTAGAGTGGTGAAGCCCATAGTACCCATAGTGTCAAGCACATTTGAAAAAAACCTCGCAAAGAGATATCTCACAAGGAGAAACCAAATTGAAAAACTAGATCTTTGCTAATCGGCCAAGCTGGAGCCCAGGCATGATGGGTGACACCACTCTGATCATAAAGGAAAAAACGAATTTTGCACAAAAGAAATGCATTTACACGAGAGAGGTTTACACAAGAATATTAGTAACTTATTGGAACCATTCTGTGGCCTGAATATATTTTAATGTTGCCTCAAGAATGTTTGTATCTGAGTGAAAAGGTAACTTTTTGTGGCCATAAAGGAGTATTTGCAATAGTTCTTTGTTTGGAGGGTTTGATAGGCCATGAGGACGCAATATTGCATTAACACTGTCGAGAAGATCGCGCCTGTGTGTATCACAGGCACGGAAGAGCACCAAAATGTGTACCGTATCCTCAACACCATCAGTAATTAGACACAAGAGATTTAAAGTATCCCTAAAATTGTTTGAATTTGTGAAAATTAAGTTTACTGAGTCCAACGCTAGCTCCGTTACAATAGATAAACGTTTGGGTCGTGAATGCCGTAGACTGATTTAGAGGGTGGACGAATGAGTTCTAGTAGTTGCTTCTTGAAAACATTCACTGAGCGGGATTCTCGAATTTCAGGGTCAAGTTTTCCCATTCTGACAAGCAGTCTGGGTAGAAGGTTGATTGGAATCTCTTTGTTCTCATACGTATTTGCCCTATTGTAGCTCGCCTGGGCAGACTGTAGTTTGACTCCTGACGTTGAGGTATAGGAATTCTTGCGTAGTCCGGAGTTAAATGGTTGATAATCTTATAAAAGAGAACAAGACGCCTACGCCATCGACGGAGGTTGAGAATATGAATATGTTATGTTATTGATGAATATGTTATTCATATTTGGCTCGTGGGGCAGCGCCTTTACAATTAAGTGTTAGTACCCTCTAATTTATTAAACAGACTTTCATACTTTTGGATCAGAGGGGCTTCAGTGCATCGGTTTTTTCGTTACAAATTTATCCTATAGCCTAATCGAAATTACTATTCCATCTTGTGTTTTTGAATAGTAATACTATCGAGCTGATTAGCTGTTAGTTCAACCCAAAATAAGCCAAAGACTAGTTTTTGAAGCTGAATGTGATGTATCAGATTTGTGGTGGATTATCCCAGGTGTGGTGCCTAATCCTCACACTGGAAACTTCATTTCGAGACTAAAACGATACTGGAGTCTCTTAGTAGTGTTTGTAAGAGAAATTGTCTGAGGTACGCTGTACAGAAAGGAGATTGGTAGCGAGAAAGGAAAAACGTTGAGAACTAAATGTCGATGCGTAGCAAGAAGAGTGGCATAATAGATGAAGTTTTCGAGTACAAAACTGTAGAATGGCAAACCACAAGAAAAAATTGCCTCGCATCTGAAATTTTACGTGGATTTTAATGCTTTCAGTATAAAGTAAGGCTATATAATGTCCAACAGAGAACTCTCCACACTTGGTAAAATCTTGTTAAAGAAATTAATATAACCTTTTGAAGTACTGCGCCTAGTCGTCAAAGTTTTTGATTTATGTGCCCAAGTTATACATCCATATATATATATATATATATATATATATATATATATATAT
>OLMO02000325.1:3078289-3101347 GCA_900291935.2 Cassiopea xamachana
AAAAGCGTCTCTTAGACTTAGTACACCAAAACATCCTGGCTCGTGATGTTTATGATAGGGTTCGACCCACAGGCTCACAACGACCTAGAATGTATGGCTTGCCTAAAACACATAAAGAAAACATCCCACTTAGGCCGATTTTGACAAGAGTTACTGGGACATGGTGGCGTAACCGATATAGGCTGGGGGTTCAGACAACTACTAAGGGCCCCCAACCTTTTGAGGCACTAAGGGGACCCTTATAGATTTTCAAGGGATAAGCCTTTTGTATTATATGATGTGGAAATAAGATGGAGTCTCGATCTTACTGAATTCCTAAGGGACTCGAGTGTCTCTGTTTCCCCACTAATGGGACAGTTCCCGGAACTTCACTTGGAAGAATTTTTTACTGTGCACGTTTAAAATAGGCAAAATACTAATTCATGATGCCATGCATGTACATATGTAAAGGTGAAATATATTGGGGAAATAATCTGAAAATTTCTAGCAGAGAAGGGAAAGGGGATTAGAGCTAGCAGTTTAAACGTTGGCTATTAATTAAGATTTGTCATCATTTCAAATTTGCATGGGGCCTTTTCAATTTCAACTAATGTGCATACACAAAACGTTGGAGCTCAAAAATATCCACAACAATATCGTGAAATAGTTAAGAAACTTTCACTATTGGGCAAAAACACTTTCTTATGAAAAACGGGTATTCATAACTTGCGAAAGAGACAAATTTAATAAAGCTTCCTCCTTTTAGCACCCTCTCAAATGGACACCACCTAAAGAGTCAAAAATGAAATAGACGTCCCATGCATGTATCGAAGCATTACAGTATATGTGACCATGATGAGAAATTGTGTTTTTAGAAGCCCTACCTAGCAAAATTGAAATAAATGCGGGGCAAGTAGTCAGGTCTATAGTTTACACTACGTGGATCCTTTGCTGTAATGCTTCATTGGTGTCTAGTATGTACAGCTGTGCATACATTTCCTTCTTTTATTGAACCGTGTAACCTAGCGCAGGTTTGCGATCATTTCTTCACAATCAGTTCTCGCAAATTTTGCTAAAAATGTTGTGTTGCAATCTAGCCATGCCCCTCATGGGGTCACGTGGTCCTTCACAGCAACATATGATGTCATCAATCCATGCATGCAAGTGGGGGCACTTCTTGTTTTTCAAGGCTAATTTGCAGATTATGTCTGCGTTCAGCGGGCATTTAGAATAGCTAGTCATTCCTAACATTCCTAAATACGCATTTTTTTATAAGAAAACGCTTTATATGAAAGTAGTATTCAGCTGCATAACATTTAATAAAGTTCAGTGCTGGAGTTCCGAGACCTGAGAAAGTTTATAATTGTATGTGTATTTTACATTCGATATATTCGTTTGCAAAATGTTATTTAATTAATAGATGTTATGTCAGGTGCCCTCTAACACTTTCACGTCTGTTGTCTACTACCATTCATCATCATTTCAGGTGTACATTGAACTTCTCCACTTTCCAACAATGCGCATGTGCAAAATACAGGGCTGTCAAGTTTTGGAAATTGAGATGCGGGACAAGCAGGAAAAGGGGCGGATCATGGGCGTAGGAGGACGTCACACTTTGGGGGGCTGTAAACGTTCTGTAAGCTTTCTGCCCGAAGTTCCTATTGCTCTTTCAAAAAATCTGCCCGCGTGAAAAGGATGTCTGCCCAGCTTGGGAGGCTGCAGCCCCCTGCCCCCGCCTCCTCACTTATGAACCGGATACAGAATAAAACTTGGCTATCTTGCCATGGCAAGAAAGGCCAAGCGCTTTTGACTACATCCTTTTATTGTACAAATTTTTTGAAGACATTTGCAATTAGCTGCTTAATACAAACCAATTGAATAATCAGAGTTGTCTTTTCTGAACATTTTTCAAAGTCAGCTGAATGCAATAGAAAACGTGATAGAAAAGCACCACAAGGCCATGATGAAAAAATGTGGGACAGCAAGCATATTTTAGAGTAAGCGTGTGGGAGTGCGGGTTTGACAAGAAAATGCTTGCAAATCCCGCGAGGTGCAGGACACTTGACAGGCCTGGAAACATCGGAAATCAACAATCTTTGCTATGAACGTAAGAAAGTTTTGATGCTAGAATGGAGAAAAAGCTAAGAAGAGGGACCTTCAGAAGTAGGGGGTGTTTGACACCCCAGGGACGTAATTTCTGGGGGGCTAGGGGGGCTGAAGCCCCCCAATAATTTTGATGATACAAAAATTTTTTATGTAAATTATATTGCGTTTAGAGGGTCAGAGAATGCATCAACATCAATAGCCACATGGTAAATTACAAAAGGGGGCACTACAGTATATTCACTTCATATTCTAAGCTTTTTCTTGTTAAATTGGCCACACTTAGGCCAGACTTTTTTTTATATTGCAGAAATTGTTTTAATAACGGCATTGCAGTTTTAGACGCTTTAAAACTATTCAAAATGTACGTTTCCATTCACAAAAGAAACTTTTTATTAAAATTGTTATTAAAATTACATATTTCGAATATCAAGTTTGAATCCGAGGCTCGAATTGAATCATCATACAAAGACAAAGCAAATTGGATTTCTCCATCTACAAAATATAAGCGGAGAAAGAAAGCAGATTATTTTTCAAACTGGCATCTGCAGGTTCTGGGAAGAGCTCTTCATCTAATGGCGATTTTCCGGAAAAGCCACACCAACCGAGATCAATGAAGTTCCTATTAGAGACACAGGGAAGCAGAAGCGAGCGTTCAACCCCAAATGGTTTGATCAATTTACATTGTTGCATTACCGGGAAGATAGTGATTCTGTCTGTGATTTGCCATACCTGTGCACTTGCAGACAAAGGCTATACAGTAATTATCTCTGGTGTTTTTCTATTACCGTGCAGAAAGAGAACTTTCGTAATCCTAAGTCATTTTAAGGCCTCAGAGATGGCAAAATCTCTGGAGCTTCGGGGGATTCCGCCCCCTGAACCCCTACCAGAGCTCTGCTCTGGACCCGCTGGGTGGCTTATAGCGCCCCCAGACCCCCAGCTGTTTTAGGCAATGACCTACGGTCATTGCGATAGCCAAGGTTCACTGAATTACGCTAGAAAGTAGCCCCCTCAAAGTTTTTGTGGAAATTACGGCCCTGCACCCCCTTCAGTTTTGTCGGTAAATGCTTGATTTGCAATCATCACTTGCTGGCAATCGATCATATTTTGTCGATAGTTCTTGGACATTTGTCATGTCAGTAAATTCTTGTTGCTATACACCCCCCGCTCAAAAGCCTTTCGGCACACCATTGGTAAAGAAAGTTTCAGTGCTGGTCCCAAAACAAACTTTCTTTTAACACAAAGAGCGTGCAATGAAACAGCATATTTTGATTAGAAAGACTTTATCGCTACTAACTATATACGAGTAAACGTTGGCATACATGAGGAACAATACAGACAGAATGAAAGTCTTCGACTGACATTTTCGAATGTGCACGTTGAAAGCAATGTAATTGAATGAACCGGAAACATCAGGAGACAGTTTCCTGTGTTGATTCAGCAATTTTTTAAATTTCCAAAACCTTCGTAATAGTAATAGGACAAAATACTCGTTCAAACTGTTTCTATGGAAGCAGGCTGTTTATCAGTAAATATGATAACAGCTATCTTGTGAGCCATACGAGAGAGATTTGTCCAAACGTAATAAATATGTAATCATACAAACCTGTCATATTATGAATGATCAATGATGCAATTGCGATGTCATCCGACAAGTCTTCACTGCGATCTTTTGTTGTAGATTGTCGGTCCGCTGTTCGCTCTTTGTAATCTGCGAATATCCGATAAATGCGCTACAGGATAACGTGCTTTCTCATTTCCGAACCTTGATTCTCATCATGGCTACTTTTACCATGGGAATCTCAAAGTCAGTGGTGATGTGATTGTGAGGAAAATACTCTAGTCTTAGAATGGAAGAGGGAATTTATCCTGTGAAATACCTGCCATGCAATGGCGAGAAGCGTGTGCCGCCTAGAAAACCACCGAGGTAGTGTAATACATTTTACGTACTTATGGCAGTTGGCCTTATTTATTGATTTATAAATATTTCGTATATATTTGCACATTATCAAAGCATGGACGTGGTAATTTGATATTGAGTCTTTGAATTGACCGTTAGGTTTTTTTCTTTAAATATGATTATTTAAATGTTTCTGTGTTTATACCCGCTAAGGTGTAAATCAGCGAAAATTTTATCACACAGTGGTTATTCATCGTATAGCGCAAAGTTCAACAATTACATTAGAAAATACATAGTTTCTAAGAAAGGTTAAAAGGTCTAGTTCAGAACCCCACCCACATAATGGAAGTTTATATTTGGTACTCAATGCAATCGCAAAGTGATTTTTATCATTGTAATGAAATACCCGCAAACATTTAAAAGTTAGATGCAAGTTTCAAAGCTTTGTTTTGGCGATTCCCATCCTTCATTCATATCTCAGCTGTTTTTAAAGACTGAAGCTGATGTTTGTAAGCTTTTAACTTTATGCAGCTGTGGAGTTTGAAGCTTAATTCATCAATCAATAAGGGTTATTTGGAATCATGACAAGTAGACATTTATGATAATAAACTTTTTAAATTCAGACTTTGTGAAAAGTGTGGACGATTCGTGGCTACATTTATTCATCACAAAGAACTTTTTATTAATTTATTGAATGCAGTAACCACAATTGCAGCAGGTTCTAAACAGCAGCATTGTATAACAAAATTGTTTGGAAGGGCAACTTTGAGAACCACGTGGTTGATGACACCCTGGTGAATGCCTCCCATGCTACTGCAACGGGTCAGAAATTATTTTCGTCCTCTTGGTCTTTGGCCTAAGATGAAGTGACTTCAGTCTTAAATCTAGCTGCTAGATCGTTTGATAACTAGCGAATCAACAATCTGTCGAAAGTCCAACTTTCACATTGAGTATCCTACTGAGTGTAGGAGTGTTACAAGGACGTCCTAGGCCGCAAATGCCGTACGTCGTGTCAAGATTCCTGCAGTATTTATAAACAGCCATACAGAATCTTTGTTCTATTTGTTGAAAGTTGTACGTATCTGATTTATGATGAGCTTGTTCTGCGACTTTCTTTTCAATATGTAAGCTAACAGCATCTTTGTAATTTTTTTGTATGAGATAAGCAGAACTACGAATATATATCACTAAGCATTTCGCACACTTTGTGGAAAAATTACAAAAAAGCCGCAGAAAATCTCTGGAAAGTCATCATTCATGATATGTGAAATCACCAAAGTTTCGTAAACTTAAGTAATAGTAACTCACCCTTCCTCTTGTGTTTTTACAGTCAACCATCGTCAGAGATTGCGTCTGGATTGATCAATCTTATTAGAAACTGATAACGTTGTTTGAAATATTAAAGAGATATTTACTGATAAAGTTTTTTGCATTTTTCAAGTAGAATTACCATGTAGAAACCCTTTTTTCGTGATTTCTTGCATTCCTTCGCACTTCTTCTTCGCGTGAAATGTGACATATAGTCTATGGTAAAAGTTTAGAAATAACTGAGTTATAAATTGCACGGTATATCTCACAAAGAAAAATAGAACTAGGCGCAGACACGTTATACGACGCAGGGACGGTTTAGGAGGTGATTACTGGGGGGTGAACGATTATGAAGAGTGTTGGGCACCGAGCCCTTCAGATGCCTAGATAGTGAAGCCACGCCTAATTTTCATTGCACTCTTGTTTTTTATAAGAACACGAGCCTGAAATTTGGTGGAAAAGTAAGAACAAAGCTTTGTCTTAAAACGTAGTTCTGGAAACGATGCAGAAGCTTTCCACTGGCAAATGGACACGAACTTTCCTTTCCTTGTTAACCTGAGGTGAATTGACAGTCTTGAGACGTTTTTCTCTAATTTTTGCAACTTAGTTGGGCCTATCGAAACTAGATACTGTGCTAACATTTTTCATAATTATTCATAAAAATTTTTCAATAAAAGACATAAATATGCAAAAGAGATCATCTTTGTTGTTAACAATCGGTTCTCAGTCAATCGAAACATGTAGTGTTGGCTTGTATAGGCGTATTACCTTTCTATGTAGTTCTCAATGGCGTACACGCTACTTATCTAAGAACAAATTAAGAACGATTCAACCATAAAATTTGGGAAAAATTAAGAACAGCCAGCCTGAACCTCTATTTTACTGATTCTTATAGAACAAGAGTATACATTCCCATCCTGAAATTTGCTGTTTGTTGTAAACCTCAAGCTTTGTCTGTTAGAAATCAAGCTCTTATGTTTATAACAGCTAATAGATTGAGGGTCAGGCTGGCTGTTCATAATTGTTCCTAGCAGTTTTAGACTGAATTTTTGGGGTGTATGCATTGAATAATGAACAAAAAGACATCGGTGGCTTGATTGATTGAGAGCTCATTAGCACTTGCTAGACGTTACATCCGAAGGGGTTTCTCTGGAACTTTAATCTTCTTTCTTGACAAAAGTTTATAAACAATTATGAATGTACCGTTTTAGCACAGTAAATAGCTTCGTTATGGGCAACTATTTCACGAATACCAAAGAATAAAATTGTCAATTCTCCTCAGGCAAATATGGAAACGATATTTTATGTCAATGTGTTCTTGGAAAACGTATGTATCGTTGTGCAGAAATGCATTTTATGACAGTGCTTCAGCCTTGTTTTTCATTTTCCATAAATGTTGAGGCTCATGATAAAACTTTTCTTTTAAAAAGGAGTGTACTACAAAGCATATTATTGTGAAACTTATCGAATGCTAGGAAAATATTACAGCGGTAAATCCGTCTATGCAATCCCTACCTTGATAGAAACTAATTTCATCTCAGCCAAGTTTATTTTATTCAACTAATTGCAGCACCACAGGGGCATCCCTCTTGGCGGCTCTGAAGATACCCCCCTTTCCCCAGTTCTCTCCAGGATCGATTTTCTAATTCTTCCAAATTCGATGAGCAAATAATGTACGAGCTCTAGCAAAATGCAAGTCATATTTTTATCAAGTTTTCATCACGCCTTTCATTGCTTGCCATTGTGCTGGGATAGTAAAAGTCGCGTCCTTACAGTGAAATGGGTCGTGTAATCTAAGGGTTTTGTCATTATAGGTCATGGCTTCCAAAAGTTTCCCAGTCTTCGATGGCTGGGGAAAGTACACGGAACTTCATCTTTGCCTACATTCACCTTTCCACCAACTACTACGCTTGCATTATTTAATTGTCCCAACGACCGGCTCCGTTTGTTTGCGTTACAGCTGTTCTATGTACATTTCCTGCTGATTGGTTCAAATATTTATTAGCATATTAATTCATCATTTCTTTGCTATTTAATCGCTGTACTGTCATGTTGATTAACGTTCTAACGTCACTAAAACGAGGCAACGACTATAGGCCTGAGACCAAGAGGTACTGAATTTCTATGTAAAGCAATTGATTGTTTTATTTCTTGTTTTGAAATAACAGTAACCTTTCCTGATGGCCAGCTGGTCACAGCTAATTTGTGTTTTTCAATGCCCTACTTTCTCTTACAGACGAGTTTGCAGCAATTGCAAGTGCACGAAAGAAGACCATGAAGTTGGCAATAACAAAGTTATGAATGAAAAGCTAAAAGAGTTGAATATTGCCACAGATGATAACGAAAGTCTCAATGACTTAAGTCAGTATGCTTGGCATCCTGCAGGTTTAGAGCCAGACCTGGTAAAATTTTGATCTGCTTTAATTCCTTGTGAACACTGTTAGGAATTAATATTAAGTTATAGTCTCTTGGGTGATGACTCTTGACTTACATTTACAGATTAAAATTTCTTATCAGGGCCATTGGACCAGTCATTCAGTCAGTCGGTTTTTTAGAACAATTAACTTCCATAAGGTTGAGAGGCTGACTGGACTAGCCATTTACACACAGGAAATATTGTTTTTACAACTAATTGTTACATGAAGTAATGATTTAGAAGGGTGTATCTTCTTAGCAGTGAATGGAAAGACATTCCTCAAAATGAAACGATGTACAGGGATTCAATATAGCCCCAGGGAATTATGTCTAATGTTTAAGTTTTTCCTATGAAACCATATTCTTGTCTCAACAGCTCCTTAGAGAGCAGTTTTTTTGTAGGTTCTGCTATTCATATTAAATACACTCTCTTTTTATAAGAATACCTGACATTTTTCCAAGCCTCAATGTTCTTAAATGGTTCTGATTTTGAGTCTAGAATTATTCTGATATTAGTCTTAAATATCAAAGGTGTAACTGCTCCTTAAAAGCTAAGATGTATATTGCAATCTTTGTTAATGTTTTACTACCTCATAAAGAGTTTATATTTTGTATCGATAATGCAAAAGTACATCTGAAAGCAGTATTAAAAACAGGAAGGAAAAAAATTCACATATCTTGATGACGCTTGAGCCTCGCATTATTCTTAACTTATTTTTTAAATTTCAGTGATTTTGAGCCTCAATACTCTTGTAAACTTTATTCTTATAAAAGAAACAGAGTGTACCGTCATAATTATTAGAACTAAATGTTCTTCCTCATTGCTAAAAAGCACTTTGAAGATACAAATTGTGCAACTAGCTTTGCTGAATATTTGTAAAGAGCGCATGCCAGAACCATATGCCTCTAGTGAGAAAGGAGATCAAGCTGAAATCCCCTGTGCACTTCGACATCTGTTGGTTGTCAGTACGTAAAATTATGCCCGAATAGCACTATTCGCAGTGTAATAGCAAACGTCGTATTCACAAACGTCACATTCGTATTCGCCTCTGCACTTTCATTATTCATGCATTCAATATCAGTACGTTTCAACTAATAGTCCAAGAAAGTGGGCTGTTCCTGAATTTGTACCGACAGTTGCTATGTTAAATAGTGTCTGAAGAAAGCTGATGAATGTCTGGAAATCGTATTTTCAATACTAAGCCTGAAATGCACCTGGCTTTATTTAAGAAAACTTTTATTAAAAAACGAAGAAATACGTAGACTATTGAACTGTTATAATTAAGAATTGTCTACATCCCATGGTTGTCTGAATCATAACAATTAGAACTGTTGTCCCATTGTTCTAGAAAATAATAGGCCGGCAGAGTTCATCTGCGAGCCGTCATGATTAGCTGATGAGTTTGTTTTTGTGTAGGATTGCCTATTGTGCAATGCTTACATCGAGTATATAGCTAGCAAATGACTGCACGGCAATGTCTATGCATTATTCTCTCTACAAAAGGCTCGTGACGTCAGGTCTTGTCTGGTTTACTTTTTACGAGAAGTTTTGAAAATTTTATCGTTTTGGCAAACTTTGGGGCCGCTAGTTTCTACTCATGAGTTTCTTGTTTTTACTACATACTTTATCCGTCTAAATTTTTGCTGCACCCCAATATTCTTAGAATTATTATTATTATTTTAAGCCTAAGATTATTCCTTTATTTTTGGGCGACTTATGGTGTAAATTCCCCAGAAAATTAGCGAAAAAAGTTTATATCTTTGATAATATGCTATTACTTCATAGCAGCACAACAAGAATAGAAAAGCAATAAGTTTATTATCTGACTTGTAAACCTTAACATAAAATGCCCAATATTAGCAAAAATCCAATTATTTATGAAGCTTGAGCCCTTGCATAGTTCTTAATCTATTCAGCAGCAAATAGTTCAAAGATTTTTATCGTTATATCATTTTTGATGATTTCTAGTTGATTTACAGATTCTTTTCTCTGTTTTGATACAACTTTCGAGGTGTTCCCGCATTCTTGGTGTTGGCCTTACGATATATGATGTCTCCCATATTTCTTTCATATATACCTTAATTGCTATGATGAACATCACCCTGTTTCCCAGCAGTTATCCGTTCAGATTGAAACTGTTTTTCAACTATACCGAGATCAACTCGTATTGTCATATTTAGTTGTTACAACTTCTTGTTGCTGTCCTTCCAAACTGGTTTCCTAACTATGTAATAGGGTTCTTCATCCATGTCAATTGCTTTCGTGAAATTCCAGGTGGCTACTCTGGTGTTTTTTTTTTATTTCCTCTCCACCCAATCTGAGTGTATACGCAGTGACACCGAATAGAAGGGGACCTTGATTGCAGATTTTCAAAAATTTCACCTTCCATTTCCATTTATCAAACATCCCCCCAACTAGGCAATTAGGAAGAAAATCCAATCCCCTCGGTTTACTAACCTAAAGATTTCAAAACTTTATGAAGGACAAGTATATAAGATACATTAGCTTTGTGAACGCAAATCAATATTAACAAGTAAGGGAATCAGAAAAAACTATATAACATATACTTATACAATGTTAAAAACTAGTTGTAATAATTTTTGAAATGTTTGGGTCCACATGCTGTCTATTGAATACTGACCCCCATCTATTACATACCCCCCAATTTATGCATTTTTAATACAAATACTAAACCCTCTCTTTATTGTACCCCCATCTTCTATTCGGTACCAAAGAGTCACGAGTCGGTTTATTTTTCCTAGATCTCCCTCACTCATTCTGAGTGCATTCTTCTACTTTAATCATTTTTATGCATCTTTACTTTGAGTCCTTCCCCTTCCCGTATCTTTTCATTCTTCATCATAATCATCATCATTTTTCTTTCATTGATTCAGTCCTTCATTAATTCAGTCATCCATTACTCATTCAGTCATCCATTACTCATTCATTCATTCATTCATTCATTCATTTGTTCATTTGTTCATTTATTTCATATTCCATTGAACAGTTTTCTATATGATTGATATATTCAAAGGTTTTCTGTTGAAATTTTTACCATAGTTCCCATACCTCCAAAATAGCCTCTCTTCATCATCCTTTTGAATCTTCATATAGATAAAGCTATTAATCAGGCCTGTAGCCAGCGTGATTTGTTAGGGGGCAACTAGATAGGGCTGGGCACCCCAATTTCAATTAGAGAGGCATGATGAATGGCCGTGGCACCCCAATGTGTACGAAGCTGTAAAAAATTGACCATAATGTAGGGGATTCAGCATCCTGTAGGTCACATTGCTTCCCTAACCTTTTTTCATAGAGTTAGCTAAATGTTTGCCAAAAGTATTTGAACACACCCCACAAATGTGATGGCCTAGATGCATCTCTGAAAATAGTTACTCTGAGTATGGCGAAGTTTAGGCGAGAGTAGTGAGCATAAATCTATACAGGAGGAGCAGGGAAAGCCTCTGTGAACACATTTATCAAAACTGACTAAGAATGCACGCAGTCTAAGAAACAGCAGGACTTTTGCCAAATGCAAAGGATATGAAGAAAAGTAGGTAGAAGGAATAGAACTGAAAGCGTCCAGTAATAGACAAAATGCAACTGCTTTGTGAGAGGTGGAATGGGAGAGCCGCTCGTGAGCAGAGAAAGAACGGGGGCCTGGGGGCTTGCCCCTAGAAAAATCTATAAGTTCATGCACTCTGGAATGTAGGAACTGCCCCTTTTCAAAGAAGATGGAATGTATGTTGATCATTGATCTCTATGCAGAGAAGGAAAATTGATATACCCCCAGCCAGTTTTAATTGAAGCTTGAAGACTTCTTAAACCAATCCATAGAATGTTATTCTCTTAGAGAAATAAAACGAAGAAGAAGAAGAAAAGAAGCAAATAGTACTTGCTATGAGATTGTCTCAGGGGGACAAAAAGTTCAGTTTTGAATCTTCTGGGGGCCTTATCCCCAACTCCCCGAGGTACATACCTGCTATTAATATCATCGTAATTTTCGTGGTTTTCAAGTTTAGTATCAATTTTTTCATTGTTAGTATTTAACTTGGTGCACTCGCCGATTGCATTCCACGCAAGCGACTCAACCAATAACCAAGGTCCGGGACTTTTGTTTCAGCAATGACTTGCCTTGCTACTCATAGAAATTCTTTCTTAAATTTATATCATTTTCATCTTTTGCATGTAGTTAAGCGGCACAAGATTGTTGTCCGTACAAATTCAATAACTGCATAGAATAAGTTAACTACAAAGGTCTACACATTGATCGTATCTAGTATTTCTTATCTTCTCACTCTCAAAATGTCTTCTTTGTTGTTTGCATGTACATCATTTCCATTGATCATTCTAACACCTAATTCTGGAATAGCATTGTTATTGATCCTCCCACTGCACTGCAACACTTAATGCATTTTCATGTTATCTCAGATATTTTGTAGCTGAATTTCCTTGACAAAAGTAGATGTTTTGCAATCTCTGTGTGCTTCACGTATAATAATATCCTTATGTTTTTTCAGTTTTTTCTATTATCTTGTACCATACATCTGCCTCCTCTACTTTTCTTTCAAATTAACCTCATAATGTACTCAAGTTTCATGATTGCTTTGAACGTTTTCTTGCTTCACTCTAATTTTTGCACTTTATGCTACATTTGTTATGAATTTCCATTTGTTAGTGAATAATAATATTTGCGCTATAACGATGCGCTCGTTTTTCTGGAGACATTACTATTCCCAAGGACCTCCTGGTACTGTTCACTAAACTTTGAAATCCAGTTCTCTGCCCGGATATTGATAGTGTTATATATTCATTTAAGGACTTTTGAATGTGAAGTGAAATATGAGACGGATCTTGGAATAGATTATATTGCAGAAGAGCAAACTATTCATTGCATATATAGCCTCTACATATATAGAAATAAATTCCTTATGTCAGTTTTCCCCGCTTCTTTAGCTCTTTTTGTTTCTTTGTCAAAGAAATGTGGAATCCTCTTTCAATACATGAAATACTTTTTTCATGTTTTCAAAGTTATCAAAAATTATCGTACAGTAAATCTATTTTATCTTTTGCGGTGGAAAAAGCGTATATAAATGATTTACATTTATCTGAACCTGGGCTCTCTCTCTATAGGAAGGGGGACTGTCCCTCAATTAGTTTGAATATTTAGGGAGTTCCTCGTTTATCACTCATAATTCGGTATGTCTTTTTAATTTGGTAGTTGTTGCAGTTGTATTTGATTGTTTTGTAATTTCACACTGCATATAGATTGGTGGATTGATGGTAGTTGTAGGATGAAATGAATGAGAATGAACCAGATTCAGTCAGAATGTTCATTTTCTGTAAGCCAAGCTCCAAGGCTAAATGTTTTGCATGTTGTTCATCGTGTGAAACAAATCACATACTGACCTCCTTCGACTGCCTTCTTCTTTAATATCTCATTTAACCATGGAGTCGCATAGGCGATGGGATGTAATTTCAAAAGTATACTACCCTCTAGGGAATTTTTAACATTTCATTTAACACAGAAAAATACTTTATATTTTTGTTGTCATTTATTTCATTATTTTTATCATTACTATAGAAATGTTACTTTCATGCTGAGTATTTTTACTTATCCTCTATCAAATGATCAACTTTGTTTGGAAAATCTAGCCTTGGAGCTGAAAACTGATCCAATCTGTTCATCAAACTAACTTGAAAACCTGTTTATTTTGAAGTAAATGGATCTTTTCCGGTTTCTGAATAATTTGAGATTATTGTATTTTGCCTCTGCTGCAACACTCATTTCTTTTTACGTTTCAGTAAATTCTATATTCTTACCCCCATTTCTTTATCATCAGGATGCTTAGATTTTACTGAATAATTTTCAGGTTTTTGGTTTGTAGCAACAGTTTTTTACAAAGCTAACTTCAGGGTTTTAAATAGCGTTCCCAGCTCTTTCTCCTCATTCTTTCTCATTATTCTTGTAGGTTAGATTGTATATGAAGAGTTTACCTGACTGTCAAATACCAAGGTCTGACAATGTTGAAGGCATGAAGTACAGAAATAAACAGCTGCTGCTTCAGTTTCCCGTTCAAGATTCAAACTTCGATCGCTGTAAACACATCCCAAAAACATCTAAACATATATTTGACCAGCTCGCAAAGGCCAGAGAAGCTGATATGTCGACTGGACACATTGAAAAGGCGTTCAGAGAAAAGGTTGGTTACTGCATGTAGAAGGTTTTGCTCTAAGTAATGCAAAACAGAGGAGCTGATGGAGCTTTTTTAGATTGCAGTACTGTTGTATTGAACTTGGTGTATGAGTAAATGTGATTAAGCTATGCACAAATATATTTCATTTCACTGGTTTTCAATTTTTCAGTATGGCAATAGCTGAAAGAGAGTCTATACTTACTAATAAGTGTGCTATAACAATTTTAGATTTTATGCTCTAGCGAGGACTCGAATTGCAGTCATAACGCTCCAAAGTATGTAATGTAACTAAACAACTCAAGGCTAATTCAAATGGAAGCTATTTATTGTCCCAGGTATGATGTGGCTATTATTGTCTCAAATGCAACACTGTATACGTGCATCTTAATGCATATTTCGACTCACGACAGCATTTTCATGAAGCATGTTGGAAAATTTCTAAGTATTGTGCTCTTTTATGAAGGCCAGCCTTAGTATTATACCTTTTTTGAAGGAATGCAAAAGCTGTCACAAAGACATCGAGATTGAAACTGCTTGTGTTGTGGCGTTCAATTTAGGCGAAGAAGCATTCTGGCATCCAGCTTGCTTTCAGTGCTACAAATGTCGAGAATTACTTATGAACTTGATCTTTTTTCATTACGATGGCCAAATTTATTGTGGAAGGCATTATGCTGAAAATGTGAAACCGAGGTGTGCGGCATGTGATGAGGTCAGTTCAGTTTTATTTGTCGACAATTTTCCGAGAATACGTTGTTTACGGGGATACGTAAGAAGATACATTTGATATCTTTACCGCAAATCCTCGGTTTTAACACCCTCCCCCCTCTATTAAACTCTCTTTTAGAATTAGCCAGGGCCGCCGATAAGGGGAATTAAATTGCCCCGGGACCACCTCAAGGTCTAACGGGCCTCAAAACACCCAATACTTAACGGTTTAATAGGGTGCCCTCATCAAGTAAACCTGCAATAATTTTCCAATGTTAATTTCTGCACGCATGCCTCTTAGGGGACCCCGTCTTTCTCTTTTGCCTGAGGGCCTCTGAATTGTCTCGTTGGCCCTGGAATTAGCCCTCAACCTAGAGCAAGAGTTTTAAATAATTCCCAACCATCGAATAAGCTTCCACCCTGATATGTGTCTTACTATCTGACAGCGAATGGTAGGTGGGACCCGCCACGATTGCAAATTTTTTGAAAATTTCACTACCCATTTCCATGTATAAAGCATCCCTCCCCAACTAAGTAATTTCGAAAAATTTCCAACCCACCATATTACTAACCCTAAGATTTCAAAGTTTTTAGAAAGATAAGTAAATAAAACACATTGACTTTGTGAACGCAAATCGGTATTAACAACTAAGGAAGTCAAAGCAAACTATTTACCTTATACTTTTACAATGTTAGGAAATAATTGCCATAGTTGTGAAATGTTTGGATCCCCATACTATTTATTGAACGTTGGCCCCCCTCAACTAATAGCAACTCCCAAATTATGCATTTTTAGCAAAAATGCTAACCCCTCCACTTATTATACCCCCGTCTATTCGGTGTTAAAGAGTAAACTGTTCTATACTCTAATCTTGCTTTATAGAGTTACAAAGAAAAAGCAGCCATTAATCTATAAAATATTGTATATGCTTTAGAAACATGATGTTGTTTGCATTTGCAGTATCAAAGAAATGGTTTATAAGCCGAAAGATTTCGAATAGAGTATGACCAATGGCATAAATAATTTGTCAATCCTCTATTGAAAAATCCCTTCCCTCGAAAATCCCCACATGCAAAAATATTTTGCTTTTTTGTAAGTCCTGTCTTGCGCAGGGTTGCTAACTTGGCTATTTCTATGCCAAAGTTCGGAAATTTGACTTATTCTGAACGTCCATGGCTTAGAAAAAACAATTTGGCTTAGAAGTAGAATTTGGCTGGCCTTATATCTCAGTCGCAAGGTGAGTTGTACCAATACAGCGGCAGACATCCGGGGGTGCAATAATTTCAGATTTGAAAAAATGTGACAACGATATTGGTAGAGGCTCACAATAAGCAATAAATGACAACGTACAATAGCTAGCGTACTCTCGTGAGATTGCTTTTTCCTACGCTTTGATGTTCAGGCATATGGTAGCAAAAACACAGAGCCCATTTATTTCCAGTAGCTTACAGGCATAGCTTTGGAATAGAGACATGGTCGGTTTGGCATTTTTTGTTCTAAGTTTTTAAGATTGAATGAAACAAGTTTAGGGAGTCAGTTTTTCCTTTTCAACATAAGAAACAATGATGAAAATAACCTGCATCCTATTTTGTATAAGGGTGCTTTCCAACGTTCTAAAGGTCATGACCTCAAATTTTTTTCTGGAGGCAAGGTTTTCTTAAATTTTTCTTAATTTTTACTAAAATAAACTGCCTAAAATGGTTTACAATTTCGTTATTAATATTTTATACTTGAATTTGAATTCTGTCTTTAACATTTTGAATGCAATAACGACGAAATATAGATTTTTGACCACGAAAAACACTTAATTTAGGAAATTTACCCTCGTGATTCTCTTACGATTTTCTTAAGATTTTGACCATTTGAGCCTTATTTTCTTATGAACTGTTTTCTTATAAAAAAATTTATTGAAAGATGATGTGCTATTTTTTCCATTTTGATTTGCAAAATGACATCATGCATCACTTCCTTTCCAGTTACTTGGTCTTCAGCCTCGTTTTGATATTTGGCTTATTTTGGTTTTATCTTTTAAACCAGTTGGCTCAGCAGGCTTCTAAGGAGCTGGCAGCCCTGGCCTTGCGTGTCCATTATGTTAATGGAAATGAAGTAATAGCAGATCTCTGTTTTATAGATTATTTTGTATGGTGAATACGTCAAAGCTGGTGACCAATGTTACCATGTCCAGCACTTTTGCTGTTGGATCTGTGATGCAGAATTAAGCGGAAAGCAGCACCTTGTAGAGGCGCAACAACCTCTCTGCATTGCTTGCTATAACAACAAATTTGCTAATACTTGCCAAAAGTGTGGAAAACGAATTCAGATGGAGGATAAAGATATTTTGTATGATAACCATCATTGGCACGATACCTGCCTCCGTTGTGTGGTTTGTGAGGAGACATTGAGTGGCAAGTCATTTCTTACCAGAAGTAATGATGAATTCATGTGCATTGATTGTCATAGAAAGACAGACACACGTAGATGCAAAATATGCGATGAAGGATTTGAACCCGGAACAAAAAGGTATTTGCCTATTTCAAGGAACTATTTCTTATAATCGTTTGTAGTTTTCTTTTAATTTCATGTTGCACTTGATTGCATTTCGCTGATTCAAATTCACATCAATGGCAAGGCGAATATGTTGAACTATCACGGAGAACCATGACATTAAGTTTATCCAGTTAAGAGATTGGTGGACTAGTTGATTGATCTGTTTAATGAGTGATCAGTCGATCACACCCAGAGGCTTTGCAGATTCATGATCAATTCTTTTATACCTTTCTTTCCAGATTGGAATTAAATGGTGTTTTCTGGCACGATAAGTGTTTCATCTGTGAACTTTGCAAAGAACCGATAAACTCGAAGCGCTTTATGCGTCACAAGGACCTAACTGTCTGTGTGAAATGCTATGAGGATACGTTTGTTAAGAAATGTATTGTCTGCAACCAGCCTCTCACTCAAGGTGGCATTAGTCACAATGGAGAAGCATACCATAGAGATTGCTTTGTTTGTGTGAAATGCAAGACATCAATTGCAAGCCAGCCATTTTCTATTAAGGATAATGAGAGATTCTGCAGTTCATGCTACAGCACTTTGTATGCCAGGATGTGTAAGGCCTGTGGAGACTACATATTATCTGGGGAATATTATATGCTAGACGATGATACATGGCATAAAGATTGCTTCAAGTGCATAAAATGCGGGGAACTGCTTGCAGATACCTCCTTCGTACAGGAAGGGGAAGATGTATTGTTGATATGTGAAAATTGCATTCAAGGTGACGAGTAAAATTGTAGAATGTTTGAGTTATGTTGGAAAGTAATTCACATCAATTAGATTGATCGTATTATGTAGCAATATTGTGAGGCTCTTTTGGGGACGGAGGAGCCCTTACTTTCTTTAGCATTGGTAGAATACTGTTTACTGCTATTTGAAACATTATCTGCCAGCGTTGACTTTGCAGGAGCATCTTTGAACCTTAGTTTCACAGAGTGTCAACCCAAATTGCAGAATTTTCAAAATTGTCATCAGCATTCAGCATTAATTTATGTAGCAATAGGCAGATATTTTTTAACCATCTTGGAATGATGGACCTTTTAGAGGTAGAAAAAGGTCTTTTGGTTTTTGCCTGAGTCATTTACTAGACACATGTTTTTAGTCTAGTATGTTTGAGAGCACAGCGGTGGCAGCGATTTTCGGTGGGAGCAAGGGGGTAGCCACTCCCCTAATACTTTTAGAATTGGAAAAATGTGATACAGATCCATTAATGTTTTTTTCTTTTCGTTTGCATGCTTATAGCCTTCCAACTATTTGTCTCCTTCCGAGTACTAACAATGGCATGCGCCTTGGCTTTCATGAGGTTTTCGCTCCCCTCCCTTCACAAAAATATTGAATTATCCACTGCCGCAACACAGCAATAGGGAAAGTAAAGCTTTTCTCATCATCTCATGCAAAAGTGCGCATTCTATGAAAAATTTTTAGGGCAAACGAAACTCAATTTTACTCTTTGTCTGTGAACCAGAAATATTGTCATTTCCTACTCGATTTAGGCCATAAGTGAAAGATAGTAAAATGCATTTAGTGGATTCGAAATTTATGTCATTCTAGATGTGCTGCTGTTTATAGGCATGCTGTTTATAGGAAATTTTAACCTTTTCACTGATATCCAAGAATGGTGCAACATACTTAAATCGTCAATTTTTACCGTTATGCCAATATCATTTCTGTGAAATTTATCTGGTTGAAAGGTCAAAGGAGTACCAGATCAATGATGGATGGTATGGTTGTTCATTTACCAAAAGGGCGTTTTAAATTTCTCGTACATTTAGGAGGGGCTAGCTTTTGCCCACAGCTGAGGTACTTCCACTTTTTGTTCTGTTGCATGGCATGCTGTTTGACCACCTCTGCTAGAATTAGCCATGCAGCCACAATTTGTACCATGTGGCCAGCTTAAGAATTTCAACTCCCTATACCCCCAGTAGTCAAAATCCGTCCCTGGTAGTGACATTGAAGTTCCCTTAGTTTTTGCATGTCAAAGAAAAAGGGATATTTGACAGGGAAGTCCATCTTTCCGGATTTGGTAGACACCCTATATCAGCCCCTCTTGGAAGTCAGTAACCTGTCGGAAAATACCTGTTGCACCTTTGATTGCTGGGAATCTGAAAGCTTTCGGGGCGCACTTTTACATATGCCTCCCCAGCGCGAAGTGTGTCAGGCCGCCACTGGGTGTGACCCCACCTCGGCCTAATTCTTGCCCCTACATATTTTATCCCTGTTTGGTATGGGGTTTCTTTTGGTTCTATTAAAGTTCTACCTTGCTGTCTTTTCTTTTCCACCTTTTTCGCGCTTCCTTCTATGGTCTGAACAACGCTTTCAAAGGAGGTAATTGAGTCGACTACATTCAATCCACTCTGTAACCCCAAAAGTTACTAGGCAGAGCTGTAGCGTGAGCCATTGAGTCTGCTTCTTACTGAAGTGGCCTGGCTGGACAGTTTGCCACAGGTCATCAACACCTTCCCTAATTCTGAATCTCTGCGACACAAGCCACTATCAATTTAAAGGCAGCTGTCTCTCTGTGCCCGCTTAGACTACGTGGAGGTCTCCATCATGATCATCATCAATCATCATCACCATCATCATCATCAATCATCATCAATCATCATCACCATCATCATCACCATCATCATCGCCATCATCATTAATTTATTTATAGTTGGCTATTTACTATTTAGCTAGAAAATGCTGATTAAGGCCAATTAAAGCTGATTAATGCTAAAATTAAAGAGAAAAAGAACTAAGAATGATATAATTACAAACAATTGCTAAATACAAACTAATCTATAAAGCCTAAATTCTTTATAAAACTCTGCACAATCTGCAGTTGCAGCAACTTCCATCCCACTGTTTTATTCTCCTTTTACATTCTTGCAAATTGTCACTGTCTTTCAGACTTTTTGGCACTGAGCACCAAAAGGAGCAGCCTCTAAACTCGAAATTGCTTGCTTACTTTATTGACACATAGAATGCACGCTCTCAAGCCCTCGTCAAAAGCTAGCTAATGTCAATAACCAATACAGCAAAAGTTGAGGTACTGAGTTTAAAATTGAGATCATTTACATTGATATTACCTTTTACACTATTTCTTTTAGCTGTGCTATGCACTGAATTGCTTCTACTGCAGGAATCAAACCTTGGAGTTTAAATTCAAAGCTCCTACCATGAATTTTGTGAGGCATAGAAA
Source organism: Cassiopea xamachana (assembly GCA_900291935.2). Taxonomy (NCBI): domain Eukaryota; kingdom Metazoa; phylum Cnidaria; class Scyphozoa; order Rhizostomeae; family Cassiopeidae; genus Cassiopea; species Cassiopea xamachana. The sequence continues at coordinate 3,098,633 of OLMO02000325.1, forward strand.
TATGTTTCCCTTCCACGTCTTGGCATCCCTTTGCTTAACCTGGCGCTCATCAAAAATAGCCGCTGGGGGTTCGGCCCCCTTGCCTTTCTAACATGCCGCCACTGTTTCCTACCGCTTCTCTTTTGTGCATTGACGCATATAATGAGGATTGAGGGGTATAGCACTCCCAACAGATAAAATAGCATAGTTTACAAGGCAGTTGAAACACTCTTTGCAGAGAAATAATGATATCAAAGAGTCATACCACTTGGGAATCGTTATAAACTTGTTATGTTCACGCAATTACTATCTTCATTATCTTTGGGTTCATATACTATGCTATTGTAAATTGGGCGAGCATGGGACAAGAAAAGGACTATATGTGAATTTTGTCCTATTTAATCAAATGCAAGCTATTTACATTATATTATCAATTTCTACTCTACTCATCTCAATTCTAATGCAATTCTAAAATCCTCTGTAGTATCTTCCACGCATGCACGCTAAATAGTCGTATATAATGAAGGCATATGGAGAGCATGCCGAGAAGGCGCACCGGAAGTGTCCGAAACAACAGCCCAGTGCCCCTTTTAGTCCTCCGCTGCAGCCCTTCACAACATATGCTATGACGATTGTAGAATGTAAACAGTGACTATACGAATGTTGTGTACGAATGCTCCAACTTCACTCATCTAAATCATGAGGTCTGGTAACTAATTGTAAGTCCTACAGGAATTCCAGTGCACATTTCAACGTATACTATTTTTCCTCCAGGGTACTGGCGTGAGATAGCGTTGGACTACAAGCATACGACTGCAGAAGCAAGGGTTAGCATAGTTTACCCGTCTTTCCTCTCTAGGTTGGAAGATCAGTCTTCCTTCTGCACAGAAGGATCGGCGATGAAAAGGCCTGTTTTTCTTATGTTCTATGCAAGAGTTTTCCGGCGCTCTAGAAGGCGTGGTTTTAAAGATATTCCAGGGGGCAAGCCCCCAGACTCCATTTTTCCATTCCTCTTCCATGATGGCTAGTTTTTTGTCATACAATAGTAGAGTTTGTATGTCTCTATGCCCAAGAGGCCAGGGTTTGGAATTTTGATACCTTAGGTTGAAAGCAATGACAGTAAATGCTTCTCTTGCATGAACTCCTCATGGAATACTCACACCTTGGCATTAGTCAAATGAGAATATTCATAGTTGAAGAAGGTGGTGTTTTACCTTACACTTATTATCACGGCAATTACTTTCTTTTAACTCTGGGGCCATAAAATTGATGTAAGTCTCGCAGGACAGTAAGCCAATTTCGCAGAGTAAAAACGTATGACATCACGCTACCCAGAATTCATCACGCTTTCGTTGCACCTTTTTTGCACACGTTTTGCTGAACTACAATCTTGGACAAAAGTATGAGACAAAGTCAAACTTTGGCAAAGAATTTATTACCCCTTCTCCCTCCTCCTTCATTCATTATTCACCAAACGGCATGGAGTTGTTTCTCTATCACTAAACATTGATGTAAGGGTGTAGAGGGGGCTACATTCCTCTTTTCCTAAGTTTAAATGGAGGGTAACTGTATTTTTGTCGTTTGCTCAATATATTTTGTTCAAGATTGTAGTTGGATAATAATACTAATAATAATAATAATAATCAATTTCTTTATAGTTGGCTGGTACATAGCTAAGTATAGTAAAAAACACTAAAATTGCTAAGTAAGACCAACTACCTAAAAATTTACAGTTTATAAATATAGTATGATAAAATAGTTTGATACAAGAAATGACATAAAATGTACTTCTGTTAATAATTCTGTAAGCCAGATTCAGTCATCAAAAGATTGGGGAAAGGCCGTAAGACCTATAACAAAGCCCCAACAAAAGAAAAGCTGAGAAATGGGGAAGTTTAAGGAGAGGGAGATAGATCAAGTTTGTTGATGTTATATTTAATAGATGAAAAATTATAGGATTCAGGGAAAGTCATGGGTGGCGATGAGCTCCACAGTTGAGACGTTCTGAGAATGAAAAATGATTTGTGAGCTAGAGTTTGTGGATTAGGTAGTGTAACTTTGAAAGGGTGTGAATATTTAGAGTTTCTGGTGGTTCGAACACGCCTCACTGGATCAGGAATTATATTCTTGATTTCCTGAGAGCAATGTCCGTGAAAATAGCGGTAGAAAATGGAAAGATCTGCAACAAGACGACGATGGGAGAGAGACTGTACAGAATTGGTGTGGTTTGGATTGTTGATGAGATGGATAGCTTTAGGCTGGACTCTGTCAAGAAGATGGAGAGAAGATTTAGAAGAACCACCCCAGACATGAGAGGAGTACTCCAGAGAAGGACGAATCTGGGATTTGTATATAGTTAATAGTTGAGAATGTGAGAAATAGCCACGGGCTCTAGAAAGAAAGCCAAGTTTCTGAGATGCATGCTTTGCTATGGAATTGATATGGGGTTTCCAAGTGAAATTAAATGAAGTAGAAAGACCGAGTTGAGTGAATGAAGATGAAATGTCCAGTTTATGGCCGTTCATGAATACAGGGGGGAAATCTTGGTGACATTTACGTGATATAACAACATCTGTTGTCTTTTCTTCGTATAGAACTTATTTCTGTGAAGCTGTGCCAACGAATTTTATTTTAAGTCTAACGCGCAGGCAAGTTGCGCATGTTCACCTCCAAAAGAAATGGCGACACGCTCCTCACAAAGAACTCGATTTCCCGTGAAGAGATTAATCAACGAAG